>JAGDQP010000412.1:0-25137 GCA_022664845.1 Lepisma saccharinum | reverse complement strand
AACACTTTAGCTTGGGAAATTCTTTAGCACATATTTCACTTACAGCAAGAAATTCTATAACTGTCTTCTACCACTATATTCAGCTTGTTCAATTTTAATATTTGTCACTCGCCTCATTACCATTAGTAAGTCTATTCCTTAGAGATACACGCAAAGCTTTTGTTATATATCTGTTCAATAACTCCTTGAGGTTATACAGCACACTAGTTTCTATAGGTAGGTTAGTACATCTGAAAGTAGAGCCAATTACAAACGATGCTAGGTAATTAAATTGTCTTTGTTTAGGAATTCACTTCTTGCGAAGGGAACTATAATTTCTGCGTTATTTTCCATATTGATGACAAACCATTGATAGTTGAGGTTAGTTTTACAATGAGTTTCTCTGTATATTCTATAAAGTTCTTTTAAAACAACTGGCTTACATAAAATACGGGCCGTTTTCACATCTAAATACTTGTTCTCACGATTGCACATATGTGTGTATGGATTTACGCACTGTAAAAAGCTTCCCTGACATAGTAAGTAGTCACTACTTTCATAACGTTTCAACGCTTCCCAAATACATCCGAGTGAGGCACTGTTCAATGTACAATCACATACACTTTCAATGACAAGTTCAATAATCATCTCTGTGTGCTATTCAGCAATACCCAAAGCCATGTCGCATAAATCATCACTGCTAATGTTGTTGTCTCCTTCCAGCACTATAACATTAAACTCCTCCTCGGCGTTATTTAAAGCTAGTTCACATGATGTACTACTGGTAAGATCTTCTTCATCTCTAACAAATAATAACACTTTAGAGTCCACTACAGCAGCCATATTAATCCTTTCAGTCGATCAAAGTCTTGTAGGATATAACTTAAAGTAAGAAAATGCTACTCAGAGACTTTAAACTCCTATGAATGAGGTCACCTCGTTGCACACTAAATCTGCGTAGTACTGTTTTTAATATATATTACTAGCGTAGTCATTAATACTTCTATAATAGTAAATAGAAAACTCTTTGCTTTGACAATGAAACCAGAAGTATTAACTTGCCTTTATTTTAAGAATACCAACATTAACCTTCAATTCTTAATTAGTTAGCTTAAAAGAATGTGCTATATTATTTTAGGTTTCTGATAATGGACTTTGTGAAATAATCTTAATGAAATCTAATTTGCTATTTTGGATAAGTCCTGTAGGTATATCTACCTTTAATTTTCTACTGTAGGATGGTTAATTGATTTTCTCTTTGGCTGTTGGTGTCAAGTAAAAATTCCATAGTCTCTGTTTATTTAGTGTAACGTTTAATGCTGTTCAGCAGGAAATCGAGACATTTTGTCATTGTTGGACTAATGGTTAGAGTTCTTATCTACTTTCTTTAGTGTTCAATTGACCTGTCACTACATAAAAACTGTAGATTCTTAACTCTTATGTGTTTCCTAGTGAGGAATATGTTATGTACTAATGTAAATTCATATGCAGGGTTCAACTTGGTTGTAACTGTCTTCTTTAAAATAAAATTATAGATTCTATAATGTGCGTTCAGTTTTTCTGTTTTCTAAGAAAAAGAACTTAATTAAAACAAAAACGAAAAAACAGTTAGGTACCTAAAACGTTTTCCATAAACAATACAGCACAAGTTTTCTTGTATCAACTTTTTAAAAAGCCGAAAGATCTTTACGAAATGGAACAAAAAGTGTTACGAAAATTTTTACTTGCAAATTTTTTTAAAAAATTTTTCTACAAACTATTTTCTTACGATTTTTTTACAAAAACATTTTTGTTCCAAACTTTTTTACAAAAACTATTGTACCAACATTTTTTTACAAAAACTTTTTTGTTCCAACTATTTTTTTACAAAAACTACTTTTCTTACAACTTTTTTGTACCACCTTTTTTAACACAAACTCTTTTTTGTTCCAACTATTTTTTACTAAACTTTTTGTTTCAACTTTTTTTACTAAAACTTTTTTGTTCCAACTTTTGTTTATAAAAACTTTTTTGTTCCAACTCTCTTCTTACCAAAACTTTGGTGAATTTTTTTTTTCAGTTTTACTGTTCACCATAACGTCATCACCATGTTGGGCAACATTAGTACGTTACGGAACATTTATTTGTATGTTCACGCTTGCAATTTAAAAGGAAAAACGATAATGCTAATATGTATATTATTTTCTTAGGTTCCAATATCCTCTGTCTGTGGTTATACGTTATTAGGAGAAGGTGGACAAGTTTTCATATGTTTAACAACGTTTATTCTTCGTTTCTTACATGGTACCATCAGTTAAAACAAGTAATATACAACTCAAATCCATTGCATGCACTTGTTTACCACTTTTAAATGTGCATTTTAATTTTGTAATCCAAACGGTTGCAAATTGCTCTATATAATCTTCAAACGTTGCTTTTACTTGTATCCGCATCTGTGGTGCACTTTTTCAATAAATTGCAACAAATGGTATAAACATCAGAAATGGCAATTACCATGAATTTCATTTTCCTGTAGTTTACGAGTAGCGTTTGAATCAAAGCCCTGATCTTCTAATGACTGCAAACTCTGTTTCCGTTGAATTTGGTATTCATTATCAAAAAACGTTTTTGCATTGCATACCATTCAGGAAATGGTAGTTTTCGTAGTCATAGATTCCCTAAGCTTAAACAGACAAATATTATTTTATAGCGTGTTCCACTACCAAGCATATTCATATAAGTTAACATGTCCTAACCGTAAACCCCCTATAGATGTTATTTATTACTGTTACGTATGCTATTTTTTAAAAATCTCGTAATACAGCATTGTCTCATCTGTTTTAAGTAGACTGCTTGCGCTAAACCTCTAGGTAGTATACATATTTATTATTTATGTCTGGTTCAATGCCTGGATTGAATGCAATATAATGTTTACGTATGCGTGCAATACGACTTTACTCACGGGCATGCAACGCACGAGTTCATTACTAGCTTGCGTGCGACGACAAACCTAAGGTAAGACAAATGCAGACAAGAAAGTCAAGACAATAACCAACCGCGAAACAACCTGAAAATGTTATTTTCTCTTTTGAACCACTTAAACACATTTTACCATTTGCAATTCATCAACGGTAATTACTACGATATTACAATCTTAGTTGCTTTTCATGGTTGAACGCTATATTTTTAATGTCTACACATTTTTAATTCATAATTAAATGGTCGCAGTAATTTTCTCTCCTACTAGGCAAATAAATAATTAGGATTAAAACCGCTCCATGCCAACGTTTCTTTCAACCAGCCTATCCGCATCTTAACTACTTCAAGCCTCGTAAATTCCATTGTATATCTCAACGTTAGAGTATTCTGTCAAAATTTAATCTCCTTTGTTTCACCGACTAAATAAATGAATTCAGTAATTAAGTTCATACTTCATTAACTAAAACATTAAAAGCGAACTATAGCAGCGAGCGAATAAATTCAATTTCGTTACCTGTGCTTTTATTACAATGTAGCAGTAGTATATGCATGTAAGTTTTTCTCCTACTGTAATGCATTACGTTAATTTGACTTTCATTTTCATTTTCCACTTACTACGCGGCTCGTAATTAAATGAAAATTACATTTTACGTAAAATTTCAGACAATGATCAATGGACCACTTTCTTTAATACATAGGTTAGCAACTGGCACAGTTACACAAATGGACTGAGACCTTTTCCCTCTTTTTACACATATGTTTTCCATTAACTTGGTTACTGATTTATGATCCAGTTCTTAACGTATTCAACAATAATGTGACTGGTAGGTATTTCACCTAACAAAGTGCATATTAACTATACAATAGGAAACAAACGAGTATTATTCACGGCTTTTGTTCGAGCTAGCATAATGACATTGCTCCTAAGTGTAAACCAATTATAAAACCAGCAACCTCCTCTCCACCGAAATAACAAACTTGATTGTAGTCTATGATTTCAATTATGCACGTATGTGATAAGTAATTTATTTTAAGGACATTTTAGTAACATAGACTTCAACACGACTCAGTCTATTAGCTGTTAAGTCAAAACTCCATAAATAAACATTCAGTCCATCGTTAAAATTCAAAAAAAGGACCTTTTAATTGCTAGTAAAAACAAAACACATACTCAGTCTTTTCCTATGAAGCACAGTACTTTATTTACTAACATATTCACTGGTACGATCGCATTTCAATTCCTAGTACATTGTTCGTATGTAAAATTTATTATTACAACCAGGCTTACGTGTGAGGTGTTACAATAAGCACATTGTAATTACAAACAGCGATTCTACCCGACCTTTCATGTAGAGTGGGTTTCACAATGAACTAATTTACACTTTTTTAGTTGTTAATTATGTAACAGTGTGCAAAACTGGTTAAAACATTGTTCCTAAAATATTTCATATTTATTTAAAATACTTTTTTAACTTTCTTTTTTTATAAGTCAGTCTATTAACGTTTAAGAATGGGCTCGTCAACATTTCGTCTTAGCTGTTACGTAATACATTAACACCCGTGCCCTTGTCAAAACTAAAAGTCAAGACCTTCAAGTCAATGCACTACAATCGCTTAGTTTCTTATTTTCATAAAGGGAAATAAAGCACGAAAACTTTCATTAATATTTCAAACTCACTACTACGAACAAATATTCTAGTTGAGCTTTCTTGCAGAAGTGTCCCAATGGCCATATTTGCACTTCGTTAACTTTTTGATATGACACCTGCTCTCGGATAAAGCACACTTAATTATATATAATTCATAGCCATATTCATTTCACTGCTAAATGAGGCCTCTCTGTAAAAGAGTTTGTCTAATGATTTTCACGTTATCTTAACATGTTCGTAAGGAAGAACTGATATTATCACCTGTCTTTTATTCAGAGCACCTTTCCAGACTTTGTTCCTTTCAAAAAGATTCCTTGGGAGAGCTGTAGGCACTGTTCCAGACTTTGTTTCTTTAAAAAAAATATTCATTAGGAACGTTGAAACGACGGAGGTTTTACTTTGATCTGCTTGCAAAACCTCCGTCTAAACCACTCGTTCATTTTCTCCAAAGACATTGTAAAGTCTACCATGTTAATGACATTCAGTACTCAGCTGATGAATCCTTGCTGTGTGATATGTTTTATCTTGTATATCTGTACTTTAAAGTACAAAATGTAAATATTAAAACCAAATTGTATACCATCAACTCAACATCGAATGATCAGCTTGTTCAAAAGTACGTTCAAGAAAAAAACGAACAACAATGTAAATTGTAACACCTTTGTAGTAGAGTAGTTTACTGTCATAAAACTTTGTTACCTCTAATCCTTTGGGTTTCATTTCAAGAAATAATAATCACCTTCTTTTCTGGTTGGTATATATATTTATTAATAATAAATCTACAAGTGTAATGTGGATATGGCATCCACCACCTTTGACGATTGGAACTTTAACCAATATTGTAATTGAATACATGAACGTAATGCGCAAGCATACTCCTGCACTGGTTGATGATACGTACAATTCGCAATATCAACTTTAAACTGTAATGTACGCAAGGCGGGGCATGCTTGATCTTCAAGGTTTAATACATTGGACAACTGAAAAATCTTACTTAAAATAATCTTCTTTTCACTTCCTTTGCAATAAAACGTAGAACCACTCTCGCAACATTGAGCAACAATATGACGAACGTGTAATACACTAAACCCATTGGCTGTAGTCCATTCTAACCCGTGCAAATTATTTGTTAGCCAATCCGCTTGTCGTTGGTACCCTACAGCTAAGTCTGAACGTTCACAGGGTAACTTTACCAGGGAATGGAATATTAATGTTGCATCACACGCAACCAAACAAAGTATTAAAATGTTCAAATGTTTCTTTGAAACATTTTCAGAGCATCAACGATGCGAACCAATTAAACTACTCGTTAGCAAAAATTTTAAAATCTTGAAAATCGATTATAAACTGCCTTGCACATAAAACACGTACACCCGGGGAAATCAACTGTTGCTGTTGCTGTTGAAGCACTAAAGGAATCAATTGCGCAATGCACTTGGGATCCTTATTGAACTGATGCACTACGTTTAGAAAAGGTCTCTTCATAATATGTGTATGACCTAGAGCAGTGAAAATGGAGTAATATTCACTAAACTGTTCAGGATCGTTCATGTGACTAGATACATGTTGAGCAATTACTGTACCCGTATTCCACACGTACAGGCAATTGTGGGGCTTACGTAAATTACAATTGGTACATTCAATGGGGTTCGTTTCCAAGCACAAACTAATGGTGGACAAGACACATTGATCCACAATCAAGTCACCTTCACAACTCGTACACTGAGTCATACTAAACAAACTGTAATTATTATAAAATATGTAAATGCACTAGTAAGGGATCACTTGGTCTTGATCTCCATATCCTTCTTCAGCAACAAGTCAACCAAAACTCCACGGTTCAATTTTAACATGCGTTGAAGCCCCCAATCAAACGTTGCCCTTAATGCTGCAGGAGCTGACTCATGAGATTGTACGTACAACATAAACAATTCTTCCACCGTCTCCGAGTCACGCAAAATGGACTTGGTACGTGTACCAAACAGTGTCGCTAATTCTTCAGGAGTGGCGTCCGGAAAAATATATCCATTGCGATGACCAGCACAAATATGATCACGCTGGCTTGGTTGATTCGTATAGCAGCCTAGACGCCGCTATATAGCAGCCTAGACACAAGTAGTTTGAAAACTCGTATGCTTGTATATTCGCTATTATACAGCCTTCCGTCACCCAGCGGGAAGAACACTTGCACGATGGTAAAGATACGCTTGGACTAACAACGGTAGGAATAGCTAGGTCCATGCTTGACGTAGCCACAGCAACTAATATTCATACTAAAACACTAACATACTTTATTCTTACTCGTGCACATGCGCAAATGAACGGCATCCGCCTTTCACCAGGTCGTACTAAAAGCAATTGCAATCATAATAAAAGACTACAAGCACTCTATCTAATGGTTTTCAATGTGTACTAGTTATCATCTCAGTTAAAAGGTTTTAGAGTGGTATTAACTGTTATCTCGGCATTATCTAACGAGCTAAGTGGTGTTAAGTGCTGTAACCTACATTGAAAGCGTATATGAACATTACTCCAGTACATCCGCCTTTCACCATGATGCACTGAAAGGTGCTGTTATAAGATAAGCCTAAAAGGACTCTATCCATCTAATGCTTTTAAGAATGTACTACTTATTATATCAGTTGAGTGGTTTAAAGTAGTCATAACTATTATCTTACCATTATCTATAAACGACCCTTAGAGTCTGTGATATAACTGTTAGAACCCGGAACATTTTCAATTAACGAAAATCACAAAAATCACAAATATATATATATATATATATATATATATATATATATATATATATATATGAGCTCCTGCGTAGCCCTGTCGGTAGCACGCCCGACTTCAGTGCCCGGTGGGGGCTCAAAAATTTCGGTGTTGACCCAGCATCGTGAGGACAATTGGGGAGCTGCTGTGAATAAAAGACAGTGTCGATCACAGTGAGAGCTTCGGCTCTCCTCTTCCAACCCGTCTGGTCAGAGTGGGAGTAGTAGACCAACTCCTCCCTTCGGGGAGAGGCCTCATCCACTAGTGGATTGAATATGGCTGTGATTTATTATATATATATATTAAATATATATTAAATTTTCACTTAACCAGTAGGGTTATTGAAATAAGACACCAGAGCGGTGTCACTTACACAATGATACGAATCACAGAAATAACTAAACATTTTTCATAGATTTGTGATAAACTAGGAATTTATCCGCCGAAATACTAGGAAAATAATTTCAAATCATTAGCTTTAATTGCTATTAAATGCAAATTTCGAGCTTTCAACCAAACACACTTCTCTTGTTTCAGATGCAGTTGTGTTGCCGCTATATCTTTTAGATTTAAATAAACGACAGATTTCCTACATGCAGTGTTTTTATTACAAAATGTAAAAATGTGTAGAAATTACTTTTAAGACTTGTTTTCAATTTCTAGAGTAATCTATTATTATTATTATTTCTTTTTTCTTTTACAGACAACTCAGTAAGAGAATACACTCTGATTCAGAAACTACAGCAGTGGAAGTTGATTTAGATGAAGAGGACATCTCGTCTCTCCCTGGAAAATCAAGAACATCATCAAGTGTATCAAGCTTTTCTAAGAGGGTCGAAATAACTCGCACACCCGAAAGGAGTGTGAAAAAGCAACGGAAGTTAACTGAATATTTAGAGATCAGGGCTTGTACTCCCATAAGAAAGGATATAATACACAATACAATCGTTAGAATGATAGCGTTAGATCTCCTCCCTGTTTCATTGATAGAAGATGTAGGATTTCAAGAGCTCATGAGAACTGTAGAACCAAACTACAATGTTTTATCTAGACGTTCTGCAACGAGTAGGTTAGAAGAGTTGTATGAACAGGCAAAAGTAAATGTATCAAGCGATTTAGAAAAAAAAACTGATGTTGTAGCTTTAACTACTGACTGTTGGACCTCTAGAGCAACTGAGTCTTACGTTACTATCACATCACAGTTTTTATCTGAGGACAACAAAATACAAACACGAGTACTTGCGACAATACGTTTTGAATTTAGATACACATCCGAAAACTTAGCAGAACATTTAGAAACAGCTATATCTTCATGGGATTTGCACAAGAAAGTGACGTGATTGTACACGACAACGCCACGAATATTGTATCTGCTGTGCGAAATTTACCATACCAAAAGTGTTCGTTGTTTTGCACATAGTTTACAACTATCTATTTCAAAGGGTTTAGCAATTAATGATATGTCAAGAGTTTTGAATATTGCATCTCGAGTGGTGTCACATTTCAGGCACAGTACTATTGCGACTGAGGAACTTAAGAAAAATCAAAAATCGTTTGACTTACCACAACACAAGCTCATACAACACGTGTAATGAATTTCTCATTACACGGAGTTATTTTTTGTAAATTGAGGTAAATGTGTACAATTTCTGTATATTACGTGTTAGTTGTAAGATTGGCCAATCTAATTAATTAAGTCATTATAGTGTTAGGTAAATGTGCACATAAATACGTATATTTTAACGATTTTTTATTGAATTTGAAAGATGATGTAAATAATTTGTGTATTTAATCTTTCTTCTTTCTTTTAGGAAACAAAGTAATTTTTGTTGGTACATTTAAATTGTGTATTTTGTACTTGTGATTACATACTTATTTGATTTAATTTCTTTGTTTTCTTTCTTAGTTATTCCAAGACTTCTTTAAAATAGAAAGATGTTTTTTGTGCAAAGAAATGTCAGTAATGTGACTCTGAAGGTTAGTTTGCCCCCTAGCTACGAATTTCGAGCAAGCAGGTACATGTATGACTGCACTTTTTTTGTTTTCCGTTCCCCTCCCTCCTTCTGGGATTAAGAGAAAGCGTTAGGGAAGCGGAGTTTTCGCGCCCGGTGGTCAGTCGCGAGGAGGCTTCAAGATGGCCAGTTGGGAAGAAAGGCCATGGAAACTGTAATAGAATTACAATAGCGGCCATCGGCTCAACAGAATTTTTATTGTTAAATAAGAGGCTCGAATGGAGTGTATGTACATATAAAATCTGTAATTTTTGGCTGAAAGGATAAGTGGATAAATTGGTCGCCAGGTAGGAAATATGTGATGGTAATTCTATGGAAAACTCAAACAGAAAATTGTTGTCTCAAGGAAATATGAGAGAGAGAGAAAGAGAGAGAGAGAGAGAGGGGGAAGGAAAAAGAAATAGAAGCCCATAAAAAGAACTGGAAAATCCTCAGTATATTGATTTTACGTACCGGCCAAGCGTGTGTTTTATGAAATAATATTTCTATTCACTTTTTAAGATGTTTGCTGAGTAATTTGCTCGAGACCTGAGTACAAGATCTGACACTTTGATATTGAATGCGCAAAGGACTCAAAGATTAAGAGTCGCACAAGAGCAATGGAGAGATGTATGCTAGGCATAATCAGGAGGCGCAGAAAGACCAATGAATGGATTCGCGCACAAACAAAGGTAGAAGATGTAATCAAGACTGAGAAGAAGATGAAGTGGAGGTGGGCCGGTCACATAACTAGACGAAGAGATGGAAGATGGACGACAAATATACAACATTTGATTCATAGAGAAAAGAAACGACCGAGACGACGTCCAAATGCAAGATGGGTAGATGAAATCAATTGTTTTCAGGAGCTACATGGATGGGAATAGCAGCAGACCGAGATATGTGGAAAGAAAAGGGGGAGGCCTTCATCCAGCAGTGGATAGAAAACGGCTGAATATGATGATGATGCATATCTATATAATAATATTTAGCCGTTTTCTATTCACTGTTGGATGAAGACCTGCCTCTTTTATTTCCACATATCTCGGTCTGCTTCAATCCTCATCTATGAAGCTCCAGTAAAACACTTGATTTCACCTAACCATCTTGCATTTGGACGTCGTCTCGGTGGTTTTTTTGGAAATCCAGTTTAGTACATTCGTCATTCATCTTCCGTCTGTTCGTCTAGCTATGTGACCGGACCATCTCCACTTCATCCTTTTTGCAGTCTTGGTTATATCTCGTACCTTTAAGCGCGAATATACATATTCGGCTATCTTCACCCATCACGTCTGGTCAGCGTCGGAGCAGTAGACCAACTTCTACCTCCGAGAGAGTCCTCATCTAGTTATATATTAGATATGGCTGTGAATTATATATAGTAGGAAATAATTCAATGAATTACCCTTTGCGAAACTATATTGTTATTTTAAAACTTCTAAGTATTTCAAGCTGCATTCCTACATTCATAAACATTAACATTGAAAACATTTTCTAAAATAAATTTTAACTCTATTGATTGATGTAAATCACTTTCATACTACAAGCTAAAAACTATAAGACGAAGCAACATTTTGATGTTTCTCTTAATTCATTTCGTGCATTATAGCTTTAAATATTTTTCAAAAAACAATAGTGTTGGTCTATCTATAGCACCATTCAGAATACCAGATATTAGATTTAACGATAATCAGACAATTTTTCGAAATGCTGCAATTTTGAGCTGTCACCATCTTGGATACTGAAATTCAAAATTTCTTCTTTTACAATAAAGCGCTTTAGAAGCCCTAAACAAGATGTTTAACGAAAATCGGACGTTAAAAAAAAAGATTTTTTTTGGTTGCACCATTTTAGATTTCGCAGTTTTACGTTCATGCCCTCAAAATTGAATTCAGTGCTATTCGAAACTCGTAGATATGGAATTTTGCAAGAATTGTGTTCTTTTCAAAGATGCATTTGCGTTTACCTCCAGTATCCTGCGTTGCAGTTGAACATATAACAACCAAGTACTAAACAGAAAAACATTAGGCCTATGCATAATTGTAATTAAAACCCAAATAAAACTAATTTTATTGGAAATATTCATATTCATGAAGTATCTACTTACGTTAGAAAGAGAAATGAAAATCGACTTGCCGTCTGTTAAACTTGGAGCGTGGGTTGGGTTCCCTCGAAGCCTCCTGTCGCTATCCAACTACTTAGAGCAATCTCGCTATAACAAGATTTTAAAATACAAATTATATTTGAAAAGTTTCATTCAGCGTTAAACAGAACTGCGAGGGCAATTCGTCATTGGACACTTGAAAAATAAAGTGACGTATCATGCTTATTTTTTTTCTGCTTCTAAGGGGAAGCGTTTCAAGTTTGGCAAATGCATACTACGTATTATGGTGCAGTAGTATTTATAATTTATGTATTTCAGATACTATTGGCCATAGAGATTAGGGATGGTATCTAGACCAGACGAAACGAGACTGGAAGTCTCCTTGCTCTCGGTCTCGATTGTATAATCTCAAGACTCTCGAAAGACGATAGACTTTAAAAGCTGCCCTCCCTTGCCTTGTTTGAAATGGGTAACAGGTTTTCCGATCTCAGTACAAGAACAAGAATACTAATATGATATTAACATAGTTTGTTACATTGTTAATTTGGGGTTTAGATTAGAGATAATAATCTGAAATAGAGAGAAAAACATTACGATTTTAAAGTAATATAAAGCTTTAGTTAGGATATATAGAATACCAATAAGTGAGATACATGAAAATATTTCTATTATTGAAACGGATCAATGTTATACCACAAATTGCGAAATTGGTATACGTAATATTTACATTTTGCTATTTCTAAATTATATTTTGGTTGACTGAATAACTGCTAAGTTAATGATGAAAAATTTACACTTTAGTCGAAATTTTCTACCAGGTTTATAGAATTAAATGAACGTACACTATTAAAGATTTTCCGAAACATTCCTGAGAAAAGCTAGGCAACCATAGCCACCTGCGAAATTTCCCTAATTTGACTGATAAAGGACAACCATTATACTCCTAGGAATGTTGGGGGCCAAAAAAAAAAAAAAAAGAAACAGAAGTCTAAAGATTTGAACACGGGTTCTTTAGTCACGTCGTACTGACAGCTCAAAATTTCCAGCTAAAAGAAAACAGTATAGAGTGTTAGAATTATGTTGTCTGAATCCCGTAGATATAAACTAAGTTGATCCCACGACTTACGCCACATTTTAATCATTTATGTAATTGTAAATATGTGCTCGGAATTTCCATTCACTCAGAATATTTCCTATTTCTACCAAAATAAGAACTGGCAAAATGGTGGCAGGGAACTTTTGAACAACATTACATGCACAGTTAAGATAAGAAACAGTTTTCTCATTCTGCGCGTGCGTAGAACTGAAAACGAAAACTATCCAGATAATCATACAAAAGGTCTCTGAGGTTTTCTCCATTACAGTGAAACAATATGAAATACTAAAAATTCTTCGAAACTTCCCTGAGAATTCCTAGAACCCTTAACAAAATTTTTAACAGTGTACAGTACGCGACAAAAAAATTATTTTTTGTGTACTTTTGTACAAGGAAATAATCAAATACCAAGTAATTGAAAATAACATTTACCAAACTCCACAGCCACACGAATCAATTAGTTTAGAATATTGCTCTTGATAGATTAAAAGAACCAATTCATATGTATTTGTTACAGCTGCACGTCAATACATTAAAGCAAAAATAAAAGACTGAAGTGTGTTCCCGGTAGGAGTCAGTTTCAAATAGCGTATTACGAATCTTATAAATTGAAAGAAGCACATTGGTATTTTAAATAAGCCGTGTTATTAGATTAAAATGTAATTCCTAAAATCCTAACAAAGCATAGCTTAATAGGTAAAAAAGAACTTACTATGTAAGGGAATACAATCTTTATATTCTTAGATTCCCTGTCAACAACTTTCGACTCGGGAACTACTTCGGCTACGAGGGTGGTTGAGTTGTTGTTCGAGAGGTCTCAGCGAAACTTCCACAACGACATATAGATAATCCATATTTGACGCTCGTTCCACCTCACTTGATTTTTATAAAAAAAGGAACTGTAGTGTTTTTATCGAATGTACAGGTATATTTACGCGATAGATTTCCGTCTGCATAAACTATGAAGTTTCTAAAGGAAACTTTATATAACATTTAGGCTTCAGCAACAAGTGCTGGGAAGCCTTATACAATCGCTATATTTATCTGTTGACAACCTTTAAAATGAGGAACTACCAGGGCTACAAAGAAAGTTGAGGTGTCCCTCCACTGAGCTTCACCTTGCTTCTTTCCATATACGTACTGTACAAATATATATTGTTTCCATCTTTTCTAAAGTACCATTGCAACAATCTTTCCATTTTTAAAAAATATAATAAGTAAATGTTGTAAGAAAAGATCTATATTACAATTTAGACACTTTGGGTTCTTGGCGTATGCTTGACAGTCTTTACGGAATGAGTCTAGAAGAGGCTAATACGAGAGGGGTCCATTCCGGACAACAGTGAACAGTTTTGAATTCCCATATTACTTTGCGGATGACGTAAGTGGTAGGAATTTGCCGGGAACCAAAGATCCATGTATGACTCACCGAGCCCCAGATATCATAATATCATTCTGTGAAAATCAGAGTTAAAGAAATAAAAGAAGACCTCTATGTAAAAACTGGCGAATGGGATGCTTGCTTTCCTTTAAAGTTTACGTCAGTTGCGATTTAAGTGAATAGCCAATTTAAAAAAAAAAACATGTCACACGTAGAACACGTAATAAAACACGTGCTCAAGTTTTCCACTGAAGCTTTCATGACATATTAAAGGTTTTCCCTAACTTTTATCGTCACGTGCCATACACATATCTTTAATAAAAATATAAACTTCACGGCGTGACGTTTCAAATAAAATTTATTATCTAACTCGCCTAATAAATACACATATTAAACGGATAACACTATGTTTCCACTACTTCTGTAGCCATTTAAGAAAATGGCCCTGTTAACAGTACATTTCATAATGCCTATAGAGTTAACCTGGAACCACCATTACATGAAAATGTTAATTAAATTAAAGAAAACATTCATGAAGTTCTCCAGGCATTAACATTCACAACTGAGAGTAAGGGCTGGCATTCGTACATTTCTATAATGGCACAGAGGAAAAACCATGGAAAAACTTAAGTCAGGATGACCGACTGCGGGGGATCGAACTCACGACCACCGAAATGCTACCGTTAAGCTACACAGTGCGTTTACAAGACTTTCGTGTGCTAGTTTCAATTTTATTTCTCTTACTTATATCCTTGAAACATCTAACGCTCAAATCGTGATAAAAAAAAAAAGAGGAAAGGATTTAATAAGGTGTTACTCAGGGGCGCACATTGAAAATGGCATTTGTACATTTGTGTAATATGACTGAGGAAAAAAACTGTGGAAAAACTTAAACCAACAGCTAGGTTCGAACTCAAAGACCTCTGAAATACTATGCCGACGCTCTACCACTGAGGTACACACTGGTTTTCACCGGACTTTGATGTGCTATTTTCAATTTTATTTTTCTTATTTATGGCTTACGCCTGGATAAAAGAGGGGAAAGAATTCAGAAAGTTGTCTACCACGTCCTATATTGATGCTAACATTTATCATTTCCCTAGAGTAAAACCTTAGAAAAACCTAAGTCGATGACCTAAACCTAAAACGATGACCAACCGCAAGGATGAAAGTCACCACCTCGTAAATCCTACGCCGACGCTCTACCGTTGCGGTACACAGTGGTCCGGAATCTAACGCAAATCTCTCTTTTTACTTTTCCCTTATGCTATGAAAATAAAATAGTATATTTTATTTCACGAAATTAATACTATCTTCACAGCATTATTTCCTTTAACTCAATGACCCGGAGTATTTTTCCCCAACAAAAGAACAATACCTCCTAAAACGTCTTCACTATGAGGAACATAAGAATCATACCTCCTCATAAAAAAGCGTGCAGTGGTGGTTCAATATTAGAGCGCTTATCTCTAGCACACTGCGAGTTATTTTTCCTTCGACCGGGACTCCTACTATGTGAGCTTTCTCCTGCATAAACACCATGTGCATAAATTTTCTCTACATATTTTTCTTTCCTCCCACTCTCTTCATTCCATCTATTCTTCCATCATCATCCATTCGGCCTAAGCTAAAGTTCCCTAAAGGCCTTAAAATTAAAAATTTGACTTATTCTCAAAATATATTTACAATTCACATTTCACATTCTTTCTTCTACTTCTTACCATGGGTGTTATTTCATTCTTAGGAAGATTTATAATTTTTTCACTTACAAAAATATTTAACGAGACACGTTAGCACATAAAAATATGTTCACATTAAGAGGGATCCATACTCCTTTAAAGTCAGGTGTGACCTACAAAAGAAGTAATTAAGGTGATCAGAGTAATCAGTCCCACGCTCGACCGCTTTTTACCTTAATAGGGGCTCATGAATACCCAGTACATTTTCCGTATGATCTACTGAAAAAGTTATGGTGCATGACTTAAAAGAAAAGGATGGGGCGCTCTCTCATATACGTTCACTTTATAAATCTTGAATTCGCGTGGCTCATGCTTTTCCTTTAAATCGTGTATAAACAAAATTATTTTTACTTTTTATTATGAATTCTTTAAGAAAAATATGTCTTTAAAAATATTTGTATTATTTCCTTCGCTTTAATATGATCATAGAACTTATTTTTATTTTTTTATCGAAAATTTGCCTATTTCTTCTGCCTGATCAATGCGTACGTGTTATAAACGGTGCACGCGGAGTGATCTATTATTCAGGACCTACAAAAGAAGTAATTAAGGTGATGAAAGTAATCAATCCCACTCACTTTTACCTTAAAAAGGTGCCCATGAGTACCAACCATGTATGATCTACTCAAGAAGTTATGTATAATTTTAAATTTGAATTTAAAAATAAATGTAATTTATTACATATATTATAATGTACTTTACGCTTTCATAATAATAATAATTTATATTATAAATCATGTAAATTATCACAGATGTTTTTAACATTTTTTATTTTTTATTTTAAGTAACTACCCATGTGAGAGAGAAAAAAAAGCTGTTGACATAAAAGTATAAATAATAAAATAAAATTTAGAAAGAATATTATTCTTTCATTACGTTATTTTCTAAATTTTTACATTCCTTATTTTAGAAAACTATCTTTAAAGTATTATATATATATATCACATTAAGTTTTAAGTTTAAATAATGTAATTCACATATTTAAAAAGCAATCAAAAATGCATCCGTACTAAAAGAGGGTTATACTACTTTCCAGTCAAAAAGAATTTGAATTTATTTTAAGACATTTAAACAACTATAGCGCAGGGCGTCAATCAAGAAAGAGTGTTAGTGATTATTATACTTTTATACAAGGTCAAAAAAATTCTGAATTCTATTCCTAACAACTTCTTCATAAGAAACAAATGCTTTCCGATTAATGCTTCTTATAATTAAGGATATTCTTCGTGGATATACTAAGGATATCCTGCCAATATAATAAGAATATCATTCCAATGTAGTAAAAAAATATCCTTCGGATATAGTGGAAAATATTTTTTCAGATAATCTACCCTCCAAAGGTAAAAGGCCGTATCTACAAACGCATTAGAAATAGAGTTCTTTAATAAAAGATAGAAAATCTTAAGTTAATTTCCTTTAAAATTTGCAGATACTGCTTAATGTATTTCCAGGAAGGTCTGCCTTGCCTAAGCAAAAGGTTGTATCCGAACCATTTAACAAATGCAGTTATTAACACAGGGTACACCATTTGAACTCGATTTCTATTCAATTTCCAGATACTGCTTTTTCCCGCTTTCGACAGTAAAATTATTCCCTACAAGGAATATTCATAGCATATTCCTAGATTCTATCTATATTCTATATGTCATAGGGAAACAGCAAAGTTAAAATGAGTAAGGGTTGATTTTCATGAAAGCTTGCGTTGCTTACTTTGCTTCTGATTTTCATTAAGTAGCGAATTTAAAACAGGTAACACATCCTACACTTGTTTCCAAATACGTGCGTAGCCTATTCAAAACATGTGTTACATTTGCTTACGATTTCAATGAGCAGTCAATTCAAACATAAGTTACAACTAACAAGATAAAAGCTATGATGCACTGCCAATTTTAAATTATGATGATAACTGGTCAACCACCTGAGCTGTGAACTTAACATTTTATACTTCATATTTAAAACAGTGAGAATGACTGAAGACACTATAATCTCACTAGTTAAATGACAGCTCAACGTCTCATTTTTACAAGAAACTAATCTTTATTAGAGGACCTCCTTCTTCCTTCTTTCTTTTTCAAATGTTTTCTTTCATTTCTCTCACAGTGCCCTGATGTGAGCTCCTTTCATAATGTTTTCAACCGCTGCTAACCGTGTATCCCAGCGTTCTAAAGCGTTAGACCATCACCTCAACCGGCCATGTACCCCAGCGATCTAAAGCGTTAGGCCATCAGATCAAATGCCCCTCCTTCGAGTCCTAACTGCGCCATGAGTGTGAATTTTAACTAGATGGAGATGACGAAATCATGACGAGGGAAGCCATAAGTTACTAGTCCATATAAAATTAAGTTTTTACTAAAGTTTTTTTTCCACCACGGTTTTTTCTCGAACCCTCCAAGAGGTTTATTTATTTCATGAACGTAGACACCTCCTGCACTTGTACTTACATCTCTCCTAAAAGTTAAAGCACATAAGGAAAATCAGTACGATTACTTTATAAGAAAGATTACAGTCAAGTCCCTTCTCTATTTTTAAAATACCACCTAAACTCATTTAAACTAATAATTCTTTTGCTATTTTCATTTTTATTTTTTACTTAAGGCTTACACCAGGATAAAGATGGGGAAGACATGCTGAAGTCAACAACTATTAAGTGAATAAATCTCTAAGTTGTACGGTACATAAGTGTCCAGCGAGTAACCTTCCAATCTCAGACGTTACTCCCACGACGAGAAGGTTCCGCGTTCCATTCCCAGCAGAGGCATTAATGTCTTTTAAAGTTCATAACTATTCTTCAAATTTTAAAAAAATTCTGCTCAGCTCAAGGTTTTCTGCCCATATTTGAGAAGCGTTTGAAGTTTCAACGAAAATTTTCAATTTAAGAATGTAAAGTTAGAATTCCCAGTGTGAAGTTTTCTACGCTCGCAAATTCACGACTATTCTGCAAATTTTAAGAAAGTCTGTCGAGCTCATGTTTCTCCCTCATATTTTACAAGCGTCTGAGGAAGCTTGTAAAAATCTTCCTGTTTCTACTAAAATTTTCAATTTAGGTGGTGTAAAGTTAAAATTCACACGACTGTATTAAAATTTTAATTGAAAGCACGAGAAAAAGTTTACCCAGGAGTAATATTTTCAAACTAAAAGTAAAGGCTAATTTTCATAAAAGCTTACGTTGCTTCCTTTCTTTACAACTCATTTTCATGCTCCCTTCCGTTACTTCCGATTATGATTAATTCAAGTCCTCTCATTTAAAAAATCCAATTTAAAATCTGTCCTATTTTTCTGGAATTCAACGCAATGATCTACGAATCGTATTCCACCAGAGCTAATCACGACAAACATGAGACATAACGTTTCATATGAACAATATCTATTCACCTTCACGTATGACATACGTAAAACGCTTGAGCATCAATTACCTCTCGCAAACTATAATATCACTTCACAATGTCAGGTCAGTCCTTCCAGTTAAAAGTAAGCACTCAATATTTTTCCTTTTGATACCATTTACACAAAGTTTCCTCAAACAAAGAAATCCTGTCTCAATGTATTTATTCTTGTTATCCATTATACATAGATTTAAACAATCAGATCTTAAAGTGTATGTACTTTTCCAATCTTTATTTTCAACGTCAAATCAGTCATCTATATACATGACTTCAAACATCGCAGTAACCTCAAAGGTTATCATGTATCAAACTGTACAACTTCTCTTCAGGAAATTCAGTTATCAATTCTTTCTGTGTGTGTGTGTGTGTATCATTTCACTCAAGCAGTCCTTCTTTTTAAATACCGACGAAAAATCAGAACATTATCTTCTCAAACACCACTATATAACATTTACACTAGCTCGGATAGAGACGAAAAATTTTAACTGACCTGGACTTTGATCTGCAATGTTGCCATATTTTCACTGACATGAACTTTTACTTACACTGTTGCCAAGTTTACGTCATTCAACTTTCTATACGTTCGCATACTCCAACTGGTCACGTGACTTTCTTCTTCTTCTTTTTAATACATCTGCATACTATAACTACTCACGCGTTCTGTCGTCTGACCCTGAATGGCGGAATATGTAATCGAGGTATTGGCTTAACTTATTTCACCATTCCGAGTAAGGTATCAGAGTTGTCAGAGTGTTGTCCGTTGAGGCTCGAATGTTTTGTCCTTTGTTTTAGTAGAGGAAAACATACAGGCGAAGTGAAACGTAAGTTCAAAGAAAATTCTCGATTATTATGTTTGGGATTTAACTGAAAACATTTGTTCGCAATTTTCAAGTACAAAGTCAAACTGAACGGCCGATATTCGGGATGTCCTGGGTTTGATTATTTTGATACCAACGGCCGACCATCCTGAAGACGGTTTTCCAGGTTTCTTTTCTCAGGCATACCAGGCAAATGCGGAATGGTACCTACTAACTAGGCCCTGGTAAACCACCTTCCAACATCCTTTCCCGCGGCCTTAACTTGAGATACTTCAGGGCCATCGTTAGGATAATTATTTTCTCTGAGTGCAGTATGGTACTTTGTTTGTCTGGCCGGATGGATGATGATGATTAATGAGATGGTGGAATGAAGATAGTGGGAGGAAGCGAGAGAACACCAAAAAAAAAAAAAAAAACAAGGCACACGGTGTTCGTCTACCACAAAGCCCACATGGCATGAGTAGGGATCGAACTCATTCTCAACGAAAACATTCAGTTTCAACGAAAACAGCCTTGTATACTAATAGAGTCTAACTTCCTTGACGAATATCTTCAGAACGACAAACACTATCTTCAACTTCAATGAAATAATGAATAGTTGACCAGAACCTAAATCCAGATTCCAGACCGCATCTCAGAACCGAAGATCCATTTCTTCTGTGCAAATTTTATGTTCGGATCTGGATCTTAGAAAAACTGGTATCCACATCCAGACTTTGGAACAGAAGATCCGGATCTCGTAACCGGGTACCGGATCTTGGAACCGGATCTCGGATCCGGGTCCTGGAACTGGATCTCGGATCTTGGAACCGCGTACCCGGTTCCTTCAGAACCGGTTCCGCCTACCCCTAGTGGAAACATCATCTCAAATTATGAGACAGGAAGGTTCACTTCCTAACAAATCTGAAAATGTATCCGTAGATACATTTACGGAAGTGTGTGACAAATACAAGAGAATTTACAACGAAGTAATGGATTTATCCCTCAGTTTCTTGGCATCACGCTTCAATAGTCCATCTTTCGTGTTGCTAAGTCAAATTGAACAGTTTCTTCTTGGTGATAACAAACATTCTGAACATATTTTATCTTTCTATGCATCTGACATCGATAGGGGACGCTTGCTTCACCATCGAAACATATTTCATGAAATTATGCAAAGCAGCGATTGTCCTAATATTAATTCCTTTGGTGAAATATACTTGAAGAAAGAAAAACATCTTATTGATCTATTACCAGAACTAGTGAAATTTATACGAATAGTGTTAACAATTCCCGTATCTACGTGTACTGCTGAACGATCATTTTCTTGTCTGCTGAGGTTGAAAACTTACGTTCGATCTACCATGAGGTAGGAGGATCGTTTAACCGCCATTGCTCTTCTCAATTGCCATCAGTCAAGAGGAGACAATGAGACTTGACCTTGATGCCATATGTGATGATTTCATAAGCAGAGGCTCTCACTCAGGCGCAGTACGTTCGCCAGAAAAATGTGAGGTAAGTCTCTGTAAATGCATATTTTTAATAATTTTTGGTAAATTTCATATGGGCTACTGTCATCTTTCCTTGAAAATTCTAACTTGTCAATATTTTCCTGTAGTACACGCAAAGTTGCAGTGAAGTTCCCAAATTTTGTTTTAATGCCTTTAGGCAAATGTGACTTAGGTCGTGAATTTCGCAGCGAAACGGATGCAGCGGAGTAGTGGACCTAAATCTGGGGGGAAGGTGGCCTTCATCAAGCAGTTGATAGAAAACGGCTGAATATGATGATATATTTAGTCATTATTTGCCCCCCCCCCCCCCACTACTTTCTTCAAGTCGGCGCCTATGGTTGTCAATACTTTTCTAAATATATACAACGGAAATTGTTACATTTTTTTTATTATTATTATTTCTATTTCAAGAGGGCCCAGCAGCACACTAACGCTTCGGGCCTTAAAAGGGGTAATTACGGCTCTATTTATTAGCTATATATTAAACGTGTCTAGTAACATTTTAAAAAAATAGGTAAGAAATGTTGTTGAAGATGAAAATATTTGAAGGTAAAGACGTTTCTTCAAAAACTGGCAACAATGATCTTATGTCGGTATACAAGTAACAAACCACCAGAACTTCCTGTGTGCGATTGGTTTCATCTTCCCTGCTGGCTGACTGTCTATTCTCCTGCCATGCCGCTCGTAAATCTTCAGGAGGCGGTCTTTTTGTTGTCAGACAGCAACGTCAACATCCTGCTGACGTTGCGTCATCACATGCTCAAAGAGACTTCTTGGCAGTCAGTGCCGGTGGCCATATGGGTGTTCTCTAATCTTCAGTCGTGTGGAAAGACACAACTATCTGAAAATGAAATTTCTTGTTGTAATTACTGATATACGATCATTTGAATGGTGTTGTGTACATAGGGAGCGATAAATAGGATATTAAAGAAATAAAAGAGTTCATGGATTCTATCGATATAATCACGTCGATTACCTTGATTGAAATTACTGTTATTTTCCTTAATCTTAACAAGTATTTTAGTGGATACATCGAATGATTTATTTTAACATTTTCCCACTGACTGTCCTAGATGTTCCAATATTGTGAGGAAAGAATAAAGAATTGAAATGATAAATCTATTGAATAGTAAGACGTCTAGGCCAGTAGTCATATTGAATAAAGAATTGGATCGACCATTTAATCATTAAAAATCGCATCATCGGTGGCACGCACACGCTGGAGGAAAGGGAGAGCAAAATAGATAAATTCGTCGCCGGTGTAACAGGCAAGAAATACCCCCGGCAAAAGTTACCCCCCGGTACAAAATGCCTAGGCAAATCGTACCCCCTAAAAATGTCGGCATTTTGATGGGGGGTAATTCTTGCCTGATCAAGAAGTAAAGCTAAGGAGGGTACAATTTGCCTACGCAGGCTCTACAAAAAACATCGTCATGATGAAAAAGGGGGTAATTATTCCCTGTTAACAGACACATGGGGGGGTATCATATGCCTAGGCAAAATGTACCCCCCTCGGAAAACAGTATTATAGCTAATTGTTGGCATAACAAAAGTCGTTAATACTTTTCGTCTTAAACATATACACAGGGGGGTATCATATGCCTAGTCAAAATGTACCCCCCAAGGAAAAAAGGATTATAGCTTATTCTTAAAATATCAAAAGCGGTCAATACTATTCAGGACTTAAACATGTACACAGGAGGGTATCATATGCCTAGGCAAAACGTACCCCCCACGGAAAACAGCATTATAGCTAATTGTTGTCATAACAAAAGCCGTTAATACTTTTCAGGTCTTAAACATATACACAGGGGGGTATCATATGCCTAGGCAAAATATACCCCTAAAGGAGAAAAAGGATTATAGCTTATTCTTAAGATTTCAAAAGCTATCAATACTATTAGTAGGAAAGGTGCTTACTTTATTTTATTTTATTTATTTACCAACCTACATTATGAATTAATCGCTATTTTTAATGTAATAAATTTAGTAATAAAACCGCTATACGTACACGTAGGCAACACTACATTGTCAAAGAACCGAGGAAAACACTGTATTGACTGGAAAATGTTATTTTTTTCGAAAGTAATTGTAATGAACACTGTTACCTGTTGAATAAATTAATTTTTATAGATTATAATAAGTTGTTAGTGTTATATGTATGAATGTTTATTAATTAACATTATGTATTTTCAATAATATACCTTGTATTTACTGTTATTGTCATTTCAACTTTAGGTCTGTTCTTGCTATTTGAATGATCGATTGTGTTATCAGTTGTCATTGCTCGGCATTTCCCTGAATCTATGGTCTGTTTTCCCCTGGATATTTTGTCGAATATGCACCCAATGAGCAGATCCTTTAATTGGATATATGTTATGTAGATACCCTTTGATTTGCAATTCCTAATGATTGACAATATACAAATTTAGTTCTTTTGTTAGGCCTTTTGTTACGCCTCTCAACATATTGCCTCTTGTTAGCAGCTCGCATACTATGATTTTAGCTTATGGCTGTTCTTTGTAACTTTAATTTTAGAAAAATGCCATTTAAAAGGCACTATATTATATATATTCATGATGTTTTATTATTCTTTCGATATGTATTTTATATAAATAACTAACTCGCAGTGATACCGTTGTTTTAATATGGTGAATTTAGCCGGAATTTGCCGTTCTTCAGAGCGAAGGTTTATTTCTTAAAACAAAATCTTTTCCGTTGTAACTATTTTTATATTTTGTGTATGAAAGAGAAAAAAGTCAACAGAAGTTTGTTGCCTCTTGAAGGCGAAAGTTCCTTTCTTCAAAATCTTGTTAAATATTTCTGTATCTTGTGCAAAGAAAGAGAGAAAGAGAGAGAGAGAGAGCGGGGAACTCTGACGACATAACTTTACAAAGAGAACTGTAAATAGCAAATCATTGAGTGAAAGCAGAAGAGTAAGTTCAAAGGAAAAAGAGGGGGAGATGCGAGCAGCGGACAGGTATATGCACGAAGGTAACACAAAAGGATCCAGCTTTTCAAGAGCGCTTTGTCACCTTGAATGTTTATTTCTATGGACGGATTATTTTTGGTTCCCGACTTTTTTTTGTTAGTTTTTTTTCGTTCGACTTTTTTTGTATCTTTAAGATACAATGCTTTATGTTGATTTGTAATGAGTTGTCATTTCTTATTTTTTTATTTTATATCGCTTTTCCGGAATTGTGCAGAATGATTCTTGTAGCAGTAGAATGCGTGACCATTTCTGTGTGTCCTTTGAAATAGCGAACCTATTGTTTGTAAAACTACGATGTTCACCTGTCATGTAAGACTTTTCTACACAATGGGGATATTAATGATCTTGGGGTATGACTTGTAAAACAGCATGATCGGCAGACAGCGCTCATTGATAATACTTTGATGAATGGTTTTGAGGAAGGACTGTATTACGTAGTGGAAGCGCAGTCGTTTGTCATTTTCCAAGAAGACTACAAGGATAAAGTTGACAGTTTTTTTAAACGAAAAGTTAAAGAATGGGAAATGTGCCTGTTACTTTGAGGCTGAAGAATAAAGAGGTCGTAACAGTCTGTCCAGTGACAAGGGATGTGTCAGAGTAGCTAATGAAGCTGGAATACGATGAATGGTCGTCTTCAAAGTATTTTACCCGAAGAGAAAGGAAATAAATATATATTGTTGAACTGACATGTTAAGAGGAGGATAATGTTTGTGGGACTGATATATTGTATATTAATTCCGGTCAAGATTGTCAATTTCCGCCTTCCTTCGTTGGTTCGTTCTGGC
>JAGDQP010000411.1:16429-158451 GCA_022664845.1 Lepisma saccharinum | reverse complement strand
ATAGATAGATAGATAGATAGATAGATAGATAGATAGATAGATAGATATAAAAGTGTTTCTATTTTGGTGCTGTCCATAATCTGCATTCTCTTTCTTTCCTCTTTTGCCTTCCCACCATTCGTTCCAATGCGTTTTTCAGTACAAGCTCTTCTCAGACAATGACCCAACAAATGTTTGTTTGTGTGGGTGTGTGTGATACACATTAGTCATTTTTTTATAATTGCATATTAATTCTCCTTAGGTATATCTATGAAGGAAATATGTACGTTTAAAACCTTTTTCAGTGTAAGAAAACAATAATTAGTTCAAGCAAAAAAGTGAACATTTTAATATTTTTCATCAGTGCATGGAATTTATGGAATTTACAGAGGGAAACTTATAGTCAACTGCCAAATTTACACTGGATAAAATGATTTGATTGGATTTTACACTACATAAAACGGCATTAAGAGTCCCTCCCTCTACACACACACTTAAAAATCTATAAATACCACACTGGATATATTGTATAATTCAACACCAATTTAGACCTAAATAAGATGATATAAAAAAAAAACAGCAACAAAGATTTCTACTCTTTATTTGTAGGTCGGACTAGAATTTCCTGTATTATTTTTATAGTAAGAAGTAAGTCGGACAACGATTAGCGTTCTGTCGTTTTCGGTATAAGCTACTGGTGGTATAATTTCGAAATAACACCGCATTGCCTATAAGCAATAAATTAAATTTTTAGATGATGTGATCTTCCCTTTGTTACAACGTTGTTGATAGTGAAGACTTCTAAAAGGTTTTAAAAACAAAAAATACTGTGTTACATAACCAAAAAACAATAAAATAACTACTTGAAACTTGTTCTTAGAAATTAAAAAATCGTTTAAAACTCGACAAAATGCAGTTTCTGAACATACACTGTGACTCCTTCCCCCACCCCATGTTTATAGAAGAAGCTTATCATGGTAAACTTCATTTAATGTTCAAGAATCGATAACATTAAACTTCTTGCAAAATAAATATTAATTATACTAAATATTTCAAGACAATTGAGGATATTAGTTCATCTTCACTGAAAAAAAAAGTGGGAGGGCCCAGGCCCCCCCCCCGGCCCCGGTCTAGAACCGCCTCTGCTGGGAAGATTTCTGCAATGGAAAATTATCTCTGTACTTAAAAACCGTCAAGCGGTTTATAAATGTCTATAGTTGCAACGTGGTAACAGCAGGTCATCTGTAGCCAATGGCAGTGGTGCTATCGTATGCTTTTCGTGCTTGGAAGTCAGTTTGATACAGCAACCGAAATTGGCTATTTGCTACTCACGTATTTAAAATAAAGAAGAATAAAAACCATTGACCTCCATTAATACGATACTGGACTGACTGCAGCCATTGAAAATTTCATGAATATATGAAGCTAGGGAGCAGAGAGAAAACTGAATCTCGTTTGTCCACTTCCTGTCTAAACCAATATGGACCAAATTTTCGATTCTAACTCAGTTTTTTACGCTTGATATCGCTGTGTGGCCCGTTTTTTAATTTATGTCTTAATTCTTGCAAAAAACGTATATATTATTTGCAGCATTTTCTATTGTATGCAGAGTACGATATACTCTTACATAAATAATTCAGAAATTAAGACTTAAAACAAAAAACGGGCCACACAGAGATATCAAGCGTATAAAACTGAGTTAGAACTGAAGATTTGGTCCACATCGGATTACAGTGGAAGTGGACAAACGAATTTAAATATTTGTTCTGGCGTCTGTCTTTCAACACTACGTAGTCACTCCAGTATAGTTTACGTAGAGCTCGATGATAAAAACTAAAGTTAAAAAAAATACAAATAACTAAATTGTAGCAAACTATTCTCACCATTATCACTGAAATCATCCACCATAACTATTTCCTCTAGAATTTCCAATGGAGTTCGGTTCAGAACACTAAAAGGAAAGGAAAAAAAACAGACATCAAATATTTAAAACGTCTTCATATCAAATTTACATATAAGAATATTCCCATAATACATTTAACAGATTGGTTTTCTCTTACCTTTTTTTTTTATACGTAACAAGTTTTCTAGTATCATCATATCATCCTTCTTTCAGAAGTGTTCATACTGTTGTAAATAAATGTATAATGTTTAGGTATAAGATTCGAGGCACGAACCAAGGATTAGGTAGTAATATTTTATTCTGTGTTTTACTAAGTATGTGTGATCTTTCAACGAACATTAACTACATACCATTCCAAAGCAACATCGTAACCTCTGTCAATGTCAGTTGCATCTGCCTAAACAGCATCCGGTTTCAATAGGTGCAAAGTTCTGATTACAAGACTAGTCTATATCCTCTGAGATCATATTTCCAAGTCACGTTGCAGGGGCACGTTTAATAGAGGAAATTACAAGATCAAATATCGCTTAGGGTTTCAGAGCAAAGTAACATTAAAATCAAAGTGCAACCGGATCAACGGATCGGATATCGTTGATCAAGGGGTACGAGGGTGAACACGAGACAGCAAGTGTAAAGTTCAGTTATATTGTGATTGGCTTAGAAGAGCTTAGCCACTACTCCCAAGGAGAACTGTGATTGGTTGTCGTTAAGAACTTAGAGTGAGATTTCCAAATAAATAGGACTGTAGCTTAACACTAAGTATGGAAGTACGTATAGAGTATGTCTGAAGTGGTAGTGGACGCGACAGTTGTTCTGAGACTTTCATAATTCATCTCCAACATCAGTAATTGCATCGTTAACTGTCATCTACAACTTTGGCTCTGAAGCTCCATACTTCAAGGTTCAATACTGCAAGTGGCGATGGTTAACTCTGAACTTTGATATCTACACACACCCTTTATACATAGACTATTCCTGCCAGTGGCGGCTCGTGGTTGCAACAGTAGGTGAAGTTCTACCAAAGCATTTATTTATATGTAAACACGCTATCACATTAGCTACTGGTAACAGTTATCCTGAATATCCAGACTTTGCCGATTTATTCCTAATGCCATTTACTCGTACTACTCAATGTTGAGCATCCTGCTGGATTACCCCTCCCCCAATACACCATGCAATTATTATTTCATATTGTTCTCCGTAACACTGATTTTCTACCTATCAAAACAATACATCGTTTCAGTCAGTTTGCTACTTCTCTTCAAAATGACCACACCTTCACATGACTGTGCTAAGTACTACATTTATGATTGAAATAGAAATAATACTTTTCTTGAGTTTGTAATTAAGTAATTTTTCAAACATTGAAACTCCATGGGACTTTTGGTGCGTGGGGTCCCCAGTCCGTGCCACGCGGGCTTTGTAGTGGACAAAGGCCTTGTGCGTGGATTTTCTCAGAGAGTCGGGACTCTTCCGTTTTTTCTTCCATTTTCTTCATTCCACCGATTCTCGCATCATTATCCATTCGGCCAGAGCCAAAGTACGTTTCCCAAAGGCCTTGAAATTCAAAGTTAAATGTAACTCCGCATTTCAACTTGAGCATTCTTTTTAAAACTTTGCTTCATGTTCTCACGACGTATTTAATGCAATTATAGATTTTTTCTTACTACCAAAGTATGGTTCTCTTTTAGAGTAATATAGCACTTATTCAGAGCTGCACATGAGGAAAAAACCGACCAAAACTAGACTACATTTTGGTATCGTAATTTCCCTTCGGTTCCACATCAGAACCTTTAATTTTTTAGCCTTTTCCACACCACCCTTAAGATTGAGTGAATTGGCATGTTTTCTTAAACGCAGTATTCCGAGAATGCCTAAGACAACATTCATAGAAATGATTTGTCCATCAAGCGTTGGTTCCATGAAGAGAATAAAGGACAGAAACTCAATTAGATACAAGGACGTTTCGTAAACTTACCTTTTATATCATTTTAGTACTAATTACTTCGCTAGTCTCAAAGAAATACGAGTAGTTAAGTTTAAGTTTCCACAAACACCACCCGGGACACGTTCCCAACACTTCGTGAACTGAACCCTTCTGCATTAAGTCAGTCGACCACCGCATCCGGCGTCAGGCTAATGAACTAACAGGCTCTCGTATATTAGTTACAAATCTACAAAAACAATCAATTTTTCTATTCACGTTAAACCAACAGGTTCCATTTCATACCGTTTTACACAAGCTGTTACTGCTAATTCTGTTACCTCATAATCTGCTTAAATATCTCTCCTAAACAAAACTGATATCTGTGTCATTAGACCGCATTAACTGCAATATGTATTATGCTCATGGTAAAGGTTTAGGCAGTGTTCGATTTGTTATAAATTACGAAGGGGGATTATAAAACTAGTATTTGCTTCTAACTTTCAACCTACTATCTGTTTGAGTAGAAATATAAAGATTTATTCCTGGTTGGGATGATATTCGGAATCAACTACCGGGGATGAAATTCTCACGCACCAGGGAAAATCCTGGAGGGTTTTGTCAGTATCTGCTTGAGCGAGTCTCTCTAGCTAGTAAACTTATTTCGCTATTTTCATTTTATGCACTGAATAGATATTAATATTAAAATTTTCTTCATATAAATAATCAATGCATGTATCTGCAATATGAACTTACACGATCATTTTATATCTTCAGTGACTGGATAGTTATTTTTACGTTGAAATTGTTCTAGTTCGTCCGCAACATGCGTTTGAATTTTTCCCTTCTTTTTATCTTAAAAGCGTGATGATAGATCAACTTACTAGGTTTTAAAATCGTACATACTTTAGCTAAGATGCTAAGCATCCAATTTACTATATATTTTCTAGTAGTAAAATCTGGATTGTACATCGTACAGGCGATGAAATTCCTTACGACAGTGGTAATTATCATGTAGTTTCCAGCCCTGTCGCAACCATTCATAGTGCCGCTAAGGTGGGGTTTGGAGAAAACAATTCCAGTATCTCACTATGCATTGGGCAGTGAAACTCTTTTGGAAAGAGCAAGAGAGAACTTCACAGGCGCCACCGAGTAGGAAAGAAAGGAGTAGATCTCTGCCAACGCTAAGCTCCAGGCCGCTTCTGATTGGTCAGGCTGGCCTGACAGAAGTTCACCTTGTGCTACAAATAGTGGACCTCACTTCCGCTCAAGTCTCAAGGTCAGTAGGAAAGAGGATAGCTAGGGACAACCCTAAATGCTTCCTTTCCTTCCTTTCTTCCTTTTGCTGAGCTGAGAAACCAAAGGAGCCTGCTTTGCAAGACGGATGGCGCTTTCTAGTGTCAGTATTGTGAATTACTTGTAGGCAAAACTATAATAAAGCGAGTTGGTGTTATTCTTGCTGACATTTTATGATATTTATTTCAGTATTTTTTAAATTGTGTTTTCTTTATTTAATTAATGCAGAAATAAAATAATAGGTGAAGTACAGCTTCACCCACTTCACCCGAAAAACCGCCGCTGATTCCTGCTATCTTCTGTAAACTGGAATAGGTGAGTTGAAAGTCACACTTATTTGCATGATTGATCTTATTATATTGTAAAGTGCATGTTGTTATGTTCAGTCTGATGGAATCGTAGGTTAAGGAAATACTTGAGTTCGTGCCCTCATTGCTCATATTATTCAGTATATAAAAGTTGTTCATTACACAGTCGAATCTAAGCGTTTCATTGACATACGTTCTCTCCAAATCCTAAACGTAACTGATATGAATAATGGTATCTAAAATCAAACCGTTTACCAAAAGCTACAGTCTTAACGTTTACAAACAAATATGTTCTAAAATCTTGAGTGATTCTTGTTAATCAGTATACATTCTTTTCTTCGTCCCCAAAACTACCAGGAAAAAAGGTCACCCATGATGGCACTAGAAGAGCAGAGGAAGGTAGCCGTGGACAAATCAGTCTTCCTATTTAAAATGTACTGGCAACAATGTTGCGTATTACATTCAATTTGACGAAAGCTTGTACGTCGTAAAGGATCCTGAGAAGTAGATACTGATATCTGTCAGTTAGCTGTTAAACAACTACGTATTGTATGTGGACAGAGAAGATTAGAAAAACGCTGTTAAGTATAGCCTTTTATGTCAACCGGTGTCCCACTTAACTACATGCTTTACGACACTGCTATTGTACGTTTTCAGAATACAGGTTAGGATAAAAGGGCTCCGTGTTGGGTCCAGTGCTCTGGAACATTTTTTTAATCCCTGCCTTAGCCGACTCGAGGCTCTTCCAGAAGTCAACGGACTGGTTGCATATGCGGATGATCTAGTGCAGTGTTTCCCAACCTGGGGTCCGCGGACCCCTGGGGGTCAACGACAAGTGTATAAGGGGGCCGCGAACGTTTGACTTGTAACTAGAATTTATTTCCCGATATTTACATCATATTATTAAAATCTCCTTTTGTAAAATAATTTGAAAACACGATTTTTTTAGTTAAAATTGAACTCGAACAAATCGAAACCATTGCAATAAACGAAGTGAATGAACTACAACATTTAATCGTGTGATATGACCATCTATCCTCTAGTTCGATTTTCACTAGACGCTTGAACTAAAAAGAAATGGAACAGCTAATTTCAGACTTCTATGTCAGCCTGTACGAAAAATAGATCGGTGGCTTCAGTGAAGCTAAAGAACATGGCAGTAAGCCTATGCGTTCATGTGGCAAAAATGGTAATGTAGTGCCCAAGGAAGTGCGTAAATATTTCCCGAAATATTTTGAGTTGTGATTTTCAGTTATTGAACGAGATTATGATCAGAAACCACTGTGTGTTATTTGCGGTGAGGTGCTATCGAATGAGGCCATGAAACCTTCGAAATTACTATGACGTCTTAAAACAAAGCACAGTGCTTCAGTGAACAAACCCATGATTAAAAAAATAAACTAGCAGAACCTACCCGATTGCAAAGATTAGCTAGAGACGTTGTATCAATTTCAAACAATGAAATGGCTGTTTTAGCTTCATATGAAGTAGGCCTATCTGTATTGATCGCAAAAACAGATAGTCTCATACAATTTGTTAAAGACTTAATTTTTCCTACAAGGAAGCCAATGACTCGCGATTTGCTTGGCAAAAAAACATTCTAAGGTATTTTCATTAGTATCTCTCTCGAACAACACTGTGAATAGACGAAATGGCTGGAAATGTAAAGGACACATCAATACAACACCTGAATTCCAGTAACTATTTTTCATTACAAATGAAAGTACTGATATTTCGGGAAATGCAAATTTCATTAACTTTTGTTCAATATGAACACAACAACAAGACTTATGAGGAGTTTTTGTTTGTGAAACACTGCCGTTACATGAAACTGCAGAGGTCTTGTTTAACATTCATAATAATTTTATCCTTGAAAATAAACTAGAATGGGTTAGATGTGTTAGTTGTGCAGATGGTGCTCAGGCAATTTCAGGTAAACAAAAAGGACTTTGTGCGTGTGTCCAGGCTGTTGCGCTCTCTGCCAAGTGGACGCATTGTAGCATTCATCGTGAAGCATTGGCTGTACGGTACATGGAATACCATCCAAGATGAAAGATGTTTTCGATGAATCCGTTGAAATTGTAAATTTTGTCAAGGTCCAGACTTTTTACTGCATTGTGTAACGCGTTGGGAAGTAATCACGAACATTTTCCTAACATTTTGAGGTACGCTGGTTCGTTATCTCGAGGAAGAGTTTTGACTCGCTTATTCGAGCTGCGTGTTGAGGTGAAACTTTTTCTGTTTGTTTCAAAGTTGGAATGAAAACTAAAGGACTGCTTAAGTGACTTTTCTCGACTTTCGACACCTGCTTACTTGTTAGATATTTTCTCATTTCTGAACACATTAAATTCAGGTCTTCAAGGATCCAGTCACTGTATTTTAGGGCAAGACAAAATTTAGGTCACAATTAAAACAAATAAAAGTTTGGACTGATGGAATCGACAATAAGGAATATGATCCCTTCCCCACGCTGAACGCCTTTCTGCCGACAAGTGAAACAGAACTTCCAAATGGAGATTGTGCGAGCATGGAGGAGGACTTGTGAACAATGAAAATAAACTCCAAATGTCACCAAATGAAGAAGAGCAGCTTATTGAGTTGTCCTGCAATTCCTCCGTGAAGAGGACGTTTCCCAGTTTTTCGTTTGCTGGACTTTTGATCACATGCCCGGTTTTTGTATCCCGATGTTTCCAGAAATAAAATTTCACATCAGATGTCTTTCAAGACTACTTAGGATCAGTTCTACATTCTACGACTTCTAATCAGCGCTAAGTTGAGGCGAAGTCTGATTTCGGCCAATGAGAGTACGTAAAATGAGAGTTGGCCTCAACTTAGCGCTGACTAGAAGTTTAGCGGTCGGTTGTAGAACTGACCCTTACTTGTGCCAATCAACACTTTCTGGACTTGTTTATATGAAAAATAAATAGAGAAACAGGCTTGAAATAGAACCAGATCTACGCCTGAAAATCTTTACTTTGGAGCCAGGTGTGAAAAAGTTGACGGCCACAAAACAACACCAGCCATCACATTGAAAAGCCGCAAGTAAACAAAATCGGTATGTTTTGTTATTACTACGATTGATTCGCCACTTTCAATATTGTTAGCAAACTGTATTCAATTGTACTTTCATTTATTGAAATTGTATAATGTTTTGTATAATGTTTTTCTTGGTTGTTGGAACAGGGGTCCGCAAAGAAACTAGTAAGAAATCAAGGGGTCCGCAGCCTGCAAAAGATTGGGAAACACTGATCTAGTGTTTTTGGTGGTGGGCAATTCTAGGAGTGAAATTGAACTAAAACTAAACCATGCATTATCTGCTCTAAATGATTGGTGCAAAGAAAACAAGACGTAACTCGCTACTAACAAAACTATTCCTCAAGGGACAGTTAAAGAGGGGCCCAATAATAAAATACGAGGGCCATAAGATTTCTAGGACTAGAACTGTCAATTATCTTGGTCTGGTATTGGATGAACATCTGAAAATGAATGAACATATTTTAAAGTTAAAGATCAAAGCGTCAAAGGTGGTAAATAAATTAACATCTCTAGCCACTACTACCTATAGGCTTCCAGTCAAAGTCGTTCTCCTTTACCAAGTTGCAATTTTGGTCCCAATCATTACATACGCCTCCAGTCTGTGGACGCACAGACTGGTGGAAAACAAATCCCTTGCTGCCAAGATTGACTCTGTCCAAAGAAAGCTCCTGTTGCGACTTACAGGAATATTTAGAACCGTATCGTTGGAGGGTTTGTTGGTGGCACTTGAAACTATGCCGTCCATCTACAAGTTTTGAGAGCTGCTACTCGATATCTGTTTAAGGAGAAGAGGACAGGAGGAATCAGGGGAATCCTTGGAAGGGATCTCAAGGACCTAAACGATCTCCAAGAATTGTTGATTGACTTATGGCAAGATGAATGGGACAAATCAACTAAAAGTAGAAGAGTCTGGAACTTTTTCCCGGAGGTCCGAACTAACATTAACTTCATGGAATATGGTTTGCTTCAGTTTATTACTGGACACGGTCCATATGGAAATAGGCTCCATTCTTTGGGTCTTCGGGATAGTGAATTATGTCAGTGCGGAGAAATTGCAACTGCCGAACATGTAGTGTTGTTTTGTCCACTCGATGATGAACTTTTTGCATCAAGAAGAGAAAAATTCTATGCCAAAGATGTTGCAGACATTCTGAAGAGTGAAGAGTTGTTACCTGAATTTCAGGAATTATGCAACATGGTATCTAAAGAACATAGAAATCTCTTTGTCCAGGGTTCGGGTTGATTTTCCATCTACGAATTGTGATGGAGGTTGTGTCTCCATTTTTATTGCCAAATTGTTCGGAAACCAGCAGGGAGGAGGAAGATACAATTAAACCGGGAGGAAGATGTTGGTCCGGACCCTAAGGTTAGCCTTTGAATTACTTAACTCAAATCCTTGTTATGTATAGTGTGGTAATATTGCTAATTATTATTATTCCCCTGTAGCTCAGGTATTTGATTTAAATGATCGTTTAAATAGGTTGGTTTTAACATTGATTTGGAATTTTGTTTTTGAATGCTATAGCTTAGTTGGGTGGTCTTTTGAGTATATTGAATACTTTGATCTTCGACTTTTATTCTATATTTAAGGTTATTTCTTTGAATGTGAATGTAATCTTGCACTACTGCTTTAAATCTTGTTTAAATCTTACATTGGAGTTAAAATATTTTGATAAATCTGCCTGAATTTGGTATTTTATTTTATTTTGTTAGTTAGAAATTGAATTTTGTTTCAGATAACTTTGGGAGGTTTAGAATATCTCGTTTAATTTATCGTCCATTTAATTGTTGATCTTTAGACGTTCATTGTACATAAATTTGCCATTTTTAAATTTAATAGAAATTACAATTCAATCTTTCAATCGCGATCATTGAATAATTAAATTATCATAAACTTTGGGCTATATAGGGTTTGTATCATTGAGCTAATGTTGATGAAAACTCAAGTATTCAATTATTTTAATTCGTGAATAACTTTATCATAATAAGTTTTACGATTAATTTTGGACGGGGTCGGTTGAGAGTTATGGATGTAATTGATTTATTAAATTTTTAAACATTCAAACATAGAGTTTATATATTGTTAATTATTGTTTAGGGGGCCATTTATATTGGGTTAGTTATGTTCGTGTTTTAATGTGTTTGTGTGTACAATCTTTTTTGCTATCTACCGAATTTTGTTGTAACTTCTGGTAATTCTGGATGGGTTTTATTATTATCATTACCTATTCAATATCATTTTTTTTTAATTTGTAATTGGGTTCATGTGAAAATCCCTACCTTAGTAAGTTGCTCCATATTGCTCCATGTTTTCTAGTAGGTCAACAGTATTACTAAATATTAATTAAATGTATTAAGTTTTCTTTTATTCTTCTTTTGGAGATAGTTGTGTATTATGTTCTAATTGGGATAAATGGCTTTAGTTTAAGAGGTGTATATCTTCAGTAAGGCTATATCTTCATTATAATTGTTTTATCAAGTTTTAGTCTTATTTTAGTTTATCCCATATTTTATTGATATTTATTCATTGTTTTACTTTTAGTGTTTACAGATTACTCTATTCGCTTAGTACCCATAGAACTTATATTTTTAGGAAATTAATATAGTGTTCTGAAATGTCTCTCATTTGTGACTGGTAAGCGAGATGGAAAAATCACTTTGTTACGAAAATTCAGCTTGTAAAGAACAGACTACTAAAAAAATGAATCGAGTAAGACCATACGTTGATGCAATATCTCATTGTATTCACCTAGGATTCTTCTCTCTAATAAATTACATGTGCGTTTGTCACGTTTTTATAAAATTCCCTGTATTGACCGAATTTCCCTTCTTGAGAACTGTGGTACAAGAAGTAAACCAGTATAAGGCGAAACGGAAATTTCAATTTCGCAACGACATTGTCAGTTATCTGTCCGAATGTGTATTGAGGGCATAAGGCGAAACGGGAAAAGGCCAAGCGGGTATGAATCATATAATTACCTATCTCTAATTTAGGAAGCAAATGCCGGAGTGGTACCAACAAACTAGGCCCTGGCTGACGACCTTTCAACATCCTTACCCCTGCCCATCCAATCAGGACAGACACGTGAATTCATTGTCATTTGTTGCTAATGAATATTCAAAAGATGTCAAGCGGAAGAAAATGACGTCATGTGGTACATCAAATATTAGTCAGAAATATACCGTCATTGCTGAAACGATATATAAGCGACATTTAAACGTCATCATCCTAACCTTTTGTATGACTTATTCACGCGCTATTAATAGACAAGCGGTTGAAAACGTCAATTAGAGATTACCAACAGACGTCACATGTTCGTCATGTGAATAACGTCATACTAGACTGACATTTCACTATAATTATTACGTGGTTTTCACGTCGTTATGCACAAATTTTGACCTTCATATGACGCGAAAATGACGTCACTGTGTTGCTTGGGCAGTAACGTATTTAGGGAGTGGATCCGTGGGCTATAAATTCAGAGCTTTTGAAATTTTGTCAGTTCAATTGTCCAGCGGCAATTCCTTATCAAATTCTGACAATCCCATTCGGAGGTGTATGCACAGCTTCAAGAGATAGGGGGCGTAAGCCGTCTGTTACAGAAAAGCAAGTGTAGTCACCAGACAGACATTCGGACACGATTATAGTGTTAATTCATAAATTTTGCACATATAGTGCACTTGTAAGGTACGCCACTAAAACTTAGAATGTTGTTTCACCAGACAGACATTCGGACTCGATTATAGTGTTCATTTATAAATTTTGCACATATAGTGCACTTGTAAGGTACGCCACTAAAACTTAGAATGTTGTTTTATTAAATAAAAAAAATATTTTAAAAAAAACTTTTAAAACATACTTTTCTTACACAATTCGTAGTAGATTTAAAAAAAATGTTTATGCATGACTAAAATGTAAAGCATTGGTCACATTCTTATATACAGTCACTTTATAAATTCTTGAATTGGAGCGCCCCATAAGAAAAGTATGTCTTTAAAAACTTGTTTTAGTCTATGTCACATATAGGGCGTCGCTGTCATTTATACCTCTGCTAATGGGCAAGAGATACTTTGTGTTAAATATGCATAAAGGCGTAATTTACGCTAATTTTTGTATATGAGGAAAACTAAAGTGTCTTTTCGGGTCCGCAATGGACTGTTCGTTCGAATCCTGCTGCCAATCGTCCTGACTGATATTTCAATTTAGTTTCCTTCAGTTTCACCAGACAAACGTCAGAATGTTACCTTAACTAAGATACCGGCCTCTACCCTCCCATACCCTATCCTGATCTGATTCAAAGATGGATTTAAAAACCTTACAAATTTTAAAAATATCTTAAAGTGTCTTCTATGATAGAAGAAACAGTTTCTCCCTAACTTGACTTTATATCTTCAGGAGATGAATAGACCCGGAGATGGTGTTTAAAATTCAAAGAGCTGCCCACGTATTCAACGAAGCTAATGAGTTTGTAGTGACGCTTTTGTCCGTTCCTACATATATATTAATTTTGAACTTGCTAGTTCTTAAGGGCGACGTATTGGCGAGTGGCCCGATATACTAACAGACACCGGTACATAGCAGGGTTTAATTCTGTAAATCTACGTTTCTGTAAATCTATCTAGTATAAATCCGGCCCTGCTTGTAAGTTACAGTAACCTCCAAATGATGTCACCCCAATCAGCCAATGAGAATTAAAGTATGGGAATGTGCTATCTGATATTTTATATATATTGAGTTGAAAGTACGAAGCAATTAAAGGAAATATATATCTTCCTTCTGCAGTTCAAAACACGATTTACACACGATGCTACAAAATGCAACAACCCGAAAAGTTTTCTGTTGAAAAATGTTTTTGAGCATGAGTTGATAACACGTATTTGTAAACTAAGATAAAAGTAGCTAATTATTCATGCAACGCATGTCTGTTATATCAAATAGCACTATTATAGTCAAGCTTGGTCGTTTTTTCACCGCAAAAAACTGGTTTTAAGAACGAACATACCATATTAACTTCAAGTTGGGATCTTCTTTTGGCTATTTAAGGAAACTTACTGAATCTAAATCATGGTTATGGGGAAAAAAGCTACCAAAAATGTGGCATTTTTAGTGCCCAAGTCAATATCTCAAGATGTCAACACAGAAGGCAATAGGAACCAGATTAAAGCGGAGAAAACGAATTATATGGATTTTCAAAGTCGAGAATGGAAGATTTGATTGCAAGCGATTCATCCTTGTTAGTACTATTAATGATGTGGACAGGAATGACAAGTCCCTTTACTTGTATTATTAGGCCTATCTCGTAACCCATTCACATAAATGTGTTCATTTACCTTTAAAACGAAAGATTCACTGATCAGTGGTATTTCCGAACATGTTTTTTGAAGGAGTTTAGGATATACAAAATTTCTTTTAACTGCGTGCACATATTTTCAATTGAAATTATAAGGTTAATGTAGAGCAACGATTTCCAACAAAAGATGGCAGCACTATCTCCGTATATGCCTAATGTATTTTTATTCAAAATTTAAGAGCACTATCAAAATTTTTAGAACAGAGCGCACTAGTACTTTATGAAAAACAATAGACAGCGATCTCAAGATCTTGTCGATTGATGAGTAGTGAGACTTCAATTAAATAATGACGTCGTAATCTTTGAAAACGTCTCACTCATCAATGGTCAAGATCTCGAGAAAGTTGTCCATTGTATTTCATAGTAAATTGTAAGGTCGAGGGCGCTATATTATAGAATTTTTATAGTGTTCTTGGTTTTTTAAATATTTAGAAGAATGTTAAAAAGTGGGGGAGGGGGCGCGGAGGGCTCTTAAGTTAATATTTGATGCCATTGGGTTGACAAGGTTTTTAGGTATACGTCGTATTATTTGAAACCATACAGTTTTACAGCAAGTTGGCAACACTGTTACACAAACAAATTAAATTGTATTTATTAATTTTTAGGACCAATGATTTGTATCTGAAAACGATACTGGACTGACTGCTGCCACTGAAAATTTCATGAATATATGAAGCCAGGGAGTGGAGAGGATACTTAATATCTTTTGTCCACTTCCAGTCTAAACAAATATGGACCAAATTTTCGGTTCTAACTGAGATTTTTATGCTTGATATCGCTGTGCGGCTCGCTGTTTTACATTCTTTTCTTTAGTTTACGATGGTTCGTGGTGTTCTCAAATCTTGCAACGTTAGTTTAACTAATTTCCGATGTCATACAATAATGAAATTTTGCATAGCGACGTAAGTCGGGTGACAATACAATATTCCATTGTTACTTTCATATATTTCTATATTTTAAAAGCATACCGTATTTTAATTTTTTTTAATATGGTTTTTTATCCTAAAATAAATTCTAGCCCCAGTAGCACACAAACGTTGAAAATATGTGGATTAAACTTTAGTACCGAAACGTTATGTTAACGTTGTAAATGGGCCGTGATGTTCGCATGTTCAACGGTTTATTCGACGTTGAATAATGGTTGAGAAGAAACGATGAAGAAACTGGTTTAGATGGTCAAAACAAAGCATGAGTGCTGTCTATTGGTATACACACAACTAGTTTAATTTTATCCGTTGCTTTCCTCATGATATACGGTGTTACATCCAACAGTAAATAATCCGAGCGGCTGCTGTGGGGTTCGAACACAGGAACGTTCTGCACTTCTCGTTAGTAGCTTGTCGTCTTATCCCCTCATCCATGTAACCACGTTGCGAGTTCGCTGCTCTTTTACGGTATCTGTATTAACAGGCAGTCTAGCATGGAGATGCTACGCGTTGTTCACCATCATGTACGAATAAAGATAAAGAATACTTTCCTTCTTTCTTTCTTTCTTATGCGCAGTTTATCTTCTTTGATCACTTTGATCATCGCTGTACTATTAAATTTGTATTTCTCAATAAGTGTAATATGTTGACTTAGAAAACTCTTATAAAGATAAATCTATTTCATAGATTAACGCCCTATTAACGAAATTAAATGTTCGTTGAAATATAGTTTAAAATTCAATGTTTTCAACATGCAAATGAGAACATGAAAAATGTAGTTAATTTAATTGTATTTGCTTTTAATTATAATGTTTAAGCAATTAAATTAGAAATACAAGTGTGAAACGAAATCTAGGACAGTGTGAATGATAGTTGAAAGTACGTCGTATCAACGAAATTCTATCTTCGTTGACATATGGTTTAAAATTCAATCGGGTTTCAACGTGCACATGAGAACATAAAATGTATAGCTTGTATCATTCAATTAGTTTTTAATTATGTGTTTTTGACATAACATTAGTAAGAAACACATTAAACAAAACCTACACCGTTGTTGAAAATAACATATTGAATGCACGTTGTATAAACGCCTTATCAATGCAATAACGTCTTTGTTGAAATATGGTTTAAAACTAAACGTAATTTTTTTTTCAACCGATAACGGTTAAACACCGAAATGATCCTAAAATCAACGTTGAAAACAAACACGTATGTGTGCTCCTGGGGAGCCTGCAACGATGTTGGGTTTTGATTGGTTCCACGCAACTTTAGGATTTGAGTCGCAAAACATTAGCTTGAGAAAAAGTGTCGAACACCAAAATAACTCGAAAAAGATAGTAAAAAAAACTTTTTAAATACATACTTTTCTTTAACAATTCGTACTAAAAAGTAAAAAAAAAATGTTTTATGCATGACTAAAAAGAAAAGCATGGGGCGTGAAAGTGACTGTATATGAGAAAGCGCCCCATGCTTTTTCTTTTAGTCATGCATAAACAAAATTATTTTTTACTTTTTAGTACGAATTGTTAAAGATAATGTCTTTAAAACTTTATTATTGTTATGTCTTAATTCTGCCAAAAAATATTTGCTCTATTTTCTATTATATGCAGAGTACGGTATATTATTATATGAATAGCTGAGGAATTAAGACTTAAATTAGAATTAGCAAAGCGACATCAAGCGTATAAAACAGAGTTAGAAGTTAGGACTGAAAATTTGGTCCATATTGGATTAGACTGAAAGAGGACAAACGAGTTCAAATATTTGTTCTGGTGTCTATCTTTCAACATTAAGCAGTCACTCCAGTATGGTTTCATAGAGCTCGATGTTTAAGATCTATTATTTTGATACCATCGAGGTCTACGTAACGATACTGGAGTGACTGCTTAATGCCAGAGCAAATATTTAAACTCGTTTGTTCACTTCCAGTATAATCCAATGTGGACCAAATTTACAGTTCTAAATCATTGTGCGGTCCGTTATTTATTTGTTTATTTATTTATTTATTTGTTTATTATTTGTCTTAATTCCTGAGTATAACGTACTCTGCATATAATAGAAAATAATACAAATAATATTTAAAACAAAATACATAAATAAAAAACGGGCCGCACAGCGATATCAAATATTAAAACTTTGGTCAATATTGGTTTAGACTGGAAGTGGACAAACCAGTGTCCTCTCCGCTCTCCGGCTGCATATATTCATGAAATTTTCAATAGAAGCGTGCAGTCTAGTATCGCTTTTAGATAGAGGTCATATTGTCTTCTACTAAAAGTAATACTGGACTGAACACTTCCATTAAAAAAATAATGATTATAGGAAGCCAGAGAGCAGAGGAGATAATTATCTCTATTGTTCACTTCCAATCTAAACCAACATGGCTCAAATTTTCAGTTCTAACTCAATTTTTCACCTATTATCGCTGACTCGTTTTTCGATTTGTCTTAATTATTGAAGAAAAAGAGGGTTAAGTATTCACTGCTAAAACTAGCCACACAGCGATAACAAGCGTAAAAAACTTAGAACTGAAATTTTGGTTCATATTAGCTTTAGACTAGAAGTGGACGGTCGCACTTAAATGTTTGCTCTGGCGTCTATGTTTCGACACTAGTCGATTACTCCAGTATCGTTACATAGAGCTCACAATGTGATACAAACCAACTTGCAAGAACGAGTTGAACGCAATTGACACTGGATTGAAAAAAAAATCAATCAAAAGTAATCTGACCAAAGTCCTATGGGATTGGCAAGAGACACCATGGGCTTGGGACGACAAACAGTATAAAATCTTCTGCTGATCGACCAGCCTGCCAAGTATTACATCGTAGGATAATTCCAATGTTTCTTTCAGGGTGTTTGCCGGGACACTACCCCCACAGAGTATGAAAAAATACCCCTTGAAATGTTCTCAAGGACACATGGAACGTAGCGTTGACACTCCCTCATAAAATCATTAATATCCTCCCACGCAGTAACACTATGAACAACGATGTGAATAGGGATTTAGCTCTTAGGGCTCATTTTCATGAAAGCTTGCGTTGTTTGCGATTTGCGTGAATAGATAATTGAAACACGTGGTGTTTTGTGGTGTTCTTTCATTACGTGGTTTAACACGGGTTTCAAGTGACTATTCACCCAAATCGCAAGCAACGCTAGCAAGTTTGAAAATCAGCCCTCAATATTAAACTAAGTAATTATTTCCTTACCATTTAAACGTAAGGATAATCTTTAGTGGATATTTTCGCATCCTACTCTTCTAACCTTTCCATATCCTATTATTCTGCTAGAATCGAATCATTTCTCACACTGTTGTTCAAAGAAACAAGAAAAACATTGAGCTTTAGGTAACCCAATATTGGAGTACTCGATTATATCTAAAGCCTAACGCCAAAGGAAATATTTAACCTTTCATTTTCATTTTCACTATAACCAAAATGGACCAAACTTTCAGATCTAATTCAGTTTTATACTCTTTCGCCAGTTTATAGACCGTTTTTGAGTCATGTATTAATTTGTGCTATGCACACGTATAATACCATATTCTGTAAATAATGTTCACGTTATTGGCAACTATTAAGATATAAATTAAAATAAACGAACACACAGCGACTTGAATTAGGCAAGTTAGGTTAAATGTTCTCTCTTGTGTCCGGCTTCAGACATTAAATTGATTTGTAAGGGAATCGAGGATTTCAATATGATGAAAAAAATAGAGCTTACTGCAGAAAACAAAGAAAGTAACGCCATCCCTTAGCAAACGCGCAAATCATTCTTCGTCGTAACTACAATTCTTTGCCGCTCGGTTTTCAACGTTTATATAAATACTATGCTTGTCAGTTAAAGGATTTTCATTATCTATTTGACGTATATAATCATGTGATAAGCGAGAAAGTTATATATATACAGATGCTTATCAGAATAATGGAAACACCTGTAGTTGGCAACACGTCAGATGTATGGGTTGGCATGGTGTCGTGGCGACCGCAGCGCCGGACTGCTGGTGGTGGTGTGTTAGGTCGGTCTCCATACTACGTCAGGCGTCGTGGAACAGGAGTGTGCAGTGGCTGCAGCAGACGGAGGTAGTGTAAAATGGGAGACCTCTCAGAGTTTCAAAGAGGGCAAATTGTTGGTGCGCGGTTATGTGGAGTGAGTGTGACGGCAGTGGCTAGTGTGTTAGGTGTGTCGCCAGGGACAGTGTCGAAGGTGATGACGGCCTACACAACACACGGGAAAACCACATCGGGGAAGCGGAACAGTGGGCGGAAGAAAAGCATCAGTGACAGGGCACGCCGGGCCACTGCGGCGCAAGTGACGGAGGAACTCAATCAGCACCTCCCCCAACCTGTTTCGACAATCACAGTCCGCCGCGAATTACATGACATGAACTTACGGGGTCGTGTTGCACGGGCCAAACCTCTCATCAGGGACCAGAACGCTTTAGCACGCCGCAAATGGTGCCGCGACCATGCAACTTGGACCGTTGACGACTGGAAACGTGTGGTATGGTCGGATGAGTCACCATTCACCCTATTCCAAACCACGGACCGTGTTTATGTGTGGAGAACGCCCAAAGAAGCGTATGATCTGCAGTGTCTCCGCCCAACTGTGAAACATGGCGGCGGCACGGTGATGCTGTGGGCCGCAATATCATGGTTTTCATTGGGTCCTGTGGTCACACTTTGCGGACGCATCACTGCCAACGATTATGTCGCAATTTTAGGAGACCACTTGCATCCTATGGTCCGGATGTTGTTCCCGGACAATGACGCCATATTCCAGGATGATAATGCACCCATTCACACAGCTGGAGTTGTTGCAGCGTGGTTTGAGGAACATCGGGATGAAGTTCAACACCTCCCCTGGCCCGCCCAATCCCCAAGATGGACCACAAAAAAAAAAAAAAAAAAAAAAAAAAAAAAAAGACTCCGGCGACGATTTCCACCTCCATCCTCTCTCACAGAACTGGCCGATGCCCTGCACGAGGAATGGTGTAATATTCCACTTGCTACCATTCACGACCTCTATGCCTCCATCCCACGTCGCATCAAGGCTGTTCTGAAGGCGAAAGGTGGCCCGACACCATATTAATCTGGTAAGTTGCACTTTCGTTCAGGTGTTTCCATTATTCTGAAAAGCATCTGTATATATATATATATATATATATCATCCACTAGTGGATTGAATATGGCTGTGATTTATGATTTATATATATATATATATATATATATATATATATATATATATATGAAACAGTGGGCTAACAGACAGGAGCTCGTGCACGTAAATTCAATGCATGAATGATATTACACAATTTATTTTGAATGGCCCAATTTTAAGAACTATGTATAGCATAGCACTAAACAACTTTTATAGTATAGCATTTTATTCTGCACTTTTTCATCATAAATTATTTTACAAACATTATATTCCTCAGTTCTAGTATTTGAATTTAGAATCTGTCAACTTTTGCGATATCTTTAACGAGGCATTTGGTTGGTTTATATATAGAAGTCCCCAAGATGACCATGGATCTCGATACTTGAGACGGATCTACTTGTAGTGACCCGTATTTAAGCCAGCACAAGCCATGATCACCTGGAAGGTGAAATTGATTTTAAAAAAACAAAAAAAACAACAACTGAACATCACATTCCGTACAATACCTTATTTAAAATATTCCAATCTTCCTGCTCTCTTCCTTAGCTAGATCTTCATCCATTCTTTGCCTCGACACACCCAGGCATATGCCAACCAATAAGGCGCAAGTAAATCCCAATTCACCAGGAAAGATTAATCGAAAACCGGCATCAAGTTGACCCAGCTTAATTGTATTGGGCCAGCTTATCCGTCTCCCGTATCTAAATCCATGGAAGATGACTAGGGAAACGTACTCGCTTCGGCGGTACATATACTAAAATTGGAACGATACAGAGAAGATTAGCATGGTCCCTGCGTAAGAATGACACGCAAAATCGTGACGCTTTCCACATTTTTTTCTTCTATGGGTCTTTTTTCTTTAGCGAAGATGCTTTCCTTACGTCTTATTTCAAATAATAAAATACTTAAGATTATTATTTTGCTGGTAATTAGCACCGCTCAAGCACGAATTTTAGTTAGATCATTATTTTTGGAGAAATATTATTCTTGATTGAAAATGGGCTAATCTAAAAAAAAATCTAAAAAAAAAACTAGAGCTGACCAAGGGAGAGTGAATTCCAGAAGAGGTCAAAATATGTTGTACAATTTGAATGATGGGTGTTCTACCCAAAGCCAATTCCTGACACGAAGGTCCCAGGACAAGCTGAACCGGTGGTAGTTTGCCATTGTATTTCATTGTATGAAAATGACGTCTTAAGGACGGCACCTTCAGTTTAGCGTGGGTACCGAACCACTTGTCCCTCCACCGGGAATTGAACCTGGGACTCCTTGATTACAAAGCAACGAGCGTTGCGATATCTGTGGTCACTTTAGCTCGTATTGCAAGAACAAAAACTACTAGGTATAGGCGTAGTCCTTAAGTTGTAAACATACCAGCATTATTACCGCAGGAGCAGGTATAACTTCATACCTTGGTTATTTAAAATATGACCTCAGGAACAAGACTCGACTTCATAAATAATACGAAAGGAGATGAACGTTCAATAATGTTTTTCAAAGACAGAAAGTTTTAAGGGAGTCACTCTTATCTACCGACGCAGGGATTCTTCCAGGATTTTCAGTTGGGGTGTAAAAACAAAATAAGGGGTATAAGTAGAATTTGGCTGGTTTCTACCCATTTTTATCTTTTAAAAAATTACTTTCGGGGTGTATACTCGAGAATTTCGTGGGGTGACTCGTGCCGTTGGGGTCTGGTAGAATCAGACAGTACAAGAAACAGTATAAGTTTAAACATTTTAATTTTATTTATTTATTTATTGTTATTATTATTATTTAACAGAGCAATATAGAATGAAGTGAAAATATGTTTATACTGCATTGGGACTCATCATCGATTACAAAACTGTCTGTTTATGTAATTCTACGGCTAAACCTTTATAAACCGCTGTTATTATTATTATTATTATTATTATTATTATTTGTTTTGTTTGTTTTTAATCTTTCCCCGTGTTGATTAGATACTTATTGAATTATGGAATCAAGTTATACAAAATATTACGTCCACAATTTACCGCAATACATGAATATAGTCCATTTGCAATTTACAACGTGCAATTTACATCATTGGTTTTCCATTAATCTGTATTTAGACAGATTAATGGTAAACCAATAACTTTAAAAATGTGAATTTTATTTATGGCCTTTAGGCATCTTAGGCTCAGGCCGGAACGAAGGAGTGCTCTTGCAGTCCTGCCAGGGAACACTAATACTTTGCCCCTGTGATTAAAATGAATAATTTTTGCAATCAATGATTATGTTACATTCTCTTTAATTTTGGAAAGCAATTTCTACCAAGAGAGGTAATTAAATACTGTATGTTCTCGGTGAAAATCAGCGATGTGTCGAAAGCGAAAGACTATAAAAACTTGGCAACACGATGAGATCATATGGAATGTAAATTGATTGACATGTAGAACGGAGGTAATGATTGAATGCAAGTGGACTTTATTTCCTTATCAGTCCTTGGTAGGAAGATCTTTCGTTTACATAAAACATGTCACTTTTCGCTGCTCCTTTAAACGTACATTGCTGCATCCCTTTTGACACTGCTCTGACAGTCTGACAAAATGATAAATGACACTACTCACTCATTCAATACGAAGTTTCATCGCACTGCCACCTGGTGACAACTCTCGAAATTACAGTCTTTTCTTGTTATTCCTCTTCAGTTTCTTACCTTATTAGTAAGACTCGTCGGGCCGGATCAGGACCACCATTGGCTCTCCGTCGGCCCGACAGGTCTTGCTGATAGGGTACAGACTTTTCCTTGTAAAGAAAATTATAAAGTTTTATCTAAAATGGAAAGTATTCGTACCTGATTACCGTTCTAAGAAGTGCGGATCGAGCCTCGTTGTGGAACGCTATAATTACGGCCACGCTGGGTAATTCACTTAAAGTGTATTCCATTTCTTTACACCTGAAAAGAAAGAGAATAAAATATGAGAACAAATATCGTACAAGAATGTTGTCTGTACCTAGAAAAGAACCAATAATATCGCAAGTATCAGTACTGATATCAGTAATGAACTATTACAATTATTGGCTGAAAGCGTAGTTTAAGCCCTTCTGGTTAGGCATGTACGTGGAAGACATTGATTTAAGGTTCCATCTCGTTATTCGCCTGGTAGAACTGAGAAACAACATTTTAAAAGAGACGATTCTGATGTTATAAGAGCTTCTAGAGAAAGAAGGGTCACAGTAGAAAACATTTTCCTAAAATTGAGTGGGGGAAAGTTCTTATTTGTGCAAATGAGAAACAATATTCTTAGAAATTAGATTTCAACAAACTGTACTTTAAGAATACGATCATATAAGTCACAAAACAGGGCTGCATTTATTCTTACGCCGGACTACCATAGATAAGTATCTTATATTGACGATATTTCAAATTACACATTAAATGAGCAATGAGCATAAAACTACATTCATCTGTTGCAATGAATTATTTGTCTTTAGAATTTAATACTCTTGCTGGCGTGATCAGAACTTGAACTTGTGCGGAAGTCAGAGATCTAATCACTGCACCACGAGGACTAGATCTATCAATGTATTTATTTATTTATAAGCTACTAGGTAACATAAAGGCCATTTTCTGTCCCAAAAAAGGCCGCCTTAGGTCTCCAAACGTTCACACACACCCAGAGCTGAAACCGATCACTGGTCATTCGGGTCATGTTTTCGACTGAGTTACCGGGTCTAGGATTCGGACCCGGTCTAACTCGGTGAACTGATTTAGATCCAGTAACCCGGACGATAAAACATTTTTTTAAAATTATCTTGAGTTTGAACAGTGTTTCTTTCAGGAGTTAGACCCGAAGATGTTATGCCCAGGGCACACAAAAACCAAGCCGAAATTTCCAGTTAATTATGTTCCCCAGGCCGGATAAATTGGGTTATTCGGGTCAAGTTTCGGACTGGTTCACGTCAGGCTGACCCGGTCTCAGACACCCAAAGTAACTGTCTAGAAACATTTTGTCCCGAGAATGTCTATCCAGTGTGCTTCTGACATACTAAAAAAACTTCGGAGTTGATTGGTAACTATGTGGAGAATTGCTTCAATGTTTCACTTCGTCAAATATAAAATTTACTCAAATATATTTCTTGCACGTAATTTCAACTGTAACTTGATAATCCGACACTCCTCTCACCGTTATTTGCCACCATACTGCATCATCTATGATTATGTAACTGCGGGGGACGTTAACAAAAATGGCAATAGGGAGCAGCGTTGACTTCTTATTGCGAAGGTCTTGGTTTGACCCCAGAAAAGTAATCTTATTATACATTCTCACCAGAAGGCTTAATCAAGAATGGCTGGAAATTTTATTTCAACGAATTAGAGGCTTGGTGTATTCTTCAGGGCAGTGTTCAATTTGTGCCAGAAAGTGGGAAGGACATGTCGAAAACCCTATTTTACACCCGTTGATATCCCAAGCTAGAACAAACAGAGACGGGGACAAACCGAAGAAAGTTACCTCCTTCGAATTCAAAAGCAGGAGTGAAGTTCCTAATTTACCTAGCAGTTCAGGTAATATACCTCTTTGAGGAAGTACTGTAGAGCAGTAACAAAAGATATTTCTATACCTGGCGATGTTTCTGGTTCGGGACAAGTCAAAAGTCAAGAAATCCGCGCTCAACGAAATACACAGAAGGTCTGCCACTCCACGGATCATTAATACACATTTTCGCGTTGTTTCGTTAAAGAATTGCCGTACCACTGATTCTCTCATGTCATGTTCTTCCACAAAACTCACAAAGTTAACAATGAATTTTAAGTTGTTTTTATGTTCCTCGCATTTGAGAAACGGATTACAGACCACATTTCGCATCCAACAGACTTCTCGTAAACCACTCAGCACGATGCATAAATGTTGTTCGAACGTCTGCAAAATGGCGTCCCACTTTGGTAAAGAATCAACCACAAACTTAGCGCGCATGCGCACCATCGTGAACACAGCGCTGCAGCGACAATATCTGGAAACCGAACTTATTTTCCAGATATTCCTCGTACATTAAGTCAGACAGAAAGACACATTTTGAGTTTTAGATATTAGATTATAGAAAACTACGATGGTTTTTTTTTTCACACAACGAAAGTAAAGAAGTAAATGCTTTTGTGTCACTCGATGCCGCAATGAACTACAAGAATATAATGTATTATTGCTACCAGGAAGTCTAGTCTCTCAGTCTGTTAGATGGTGGTGGCAAAATCGCCAAAAAATATAGCCTAAATCACCGTGAGAAGGAGTAAAAAGACACATAGGAAAAGGAAATCCTCGACACTCAGAGAGCGAGAGAGATCTCAATGACATATGGCTGTCTGGGGGATTTGAAGCCTTGGAAATCTCCAGTGGAGAGCGCAAAATTTACTACGTAACTCGTGCGATGGGACAGATCAGTTAAAGCTGAGAAGCTCAAATCTAGAGATGAATTGAAAGAGGAATATGGAGGATTTTAAAGGTATACGTCATCATCCCTTGTGTTCTGCTGCGATTTACGAGACAGAAACTCGAAAGAATTGACGGAAATGTTTAAGACGAGAAACAGAAGGACTTTAGAAAGAATAGCTAAGAAAGGCAATTGAAAATATTCATACGAAGATAGAAGAATTGATTTCAAGTAATTACCATGTGATAAAGCGCGACTTATTTTTCTGCTTCTAGACCTCATAGAGTATAATGTTTTGTCTGGGACTCGGAGATCAATGCTGACTATAACTGATCATTGATCTGAACTCAAATTGAAGCTAAAAACGAAGTTTTTTATTTTGCATTTTTTTTTTTCAAGTTTATTTGGACACTTGTTCGCCTTTAGGTCATTTTTAAGCTTAACTCATTTTCATTTAAAGCAAGCGTACCTAGCCCAGTTCGGGAGGTTCTATCCCAGCCCCCAACAACGGCCAGTGTTTCTTTCAGGAATTTTCTTTCGGGGGTGCAAAATCAAGTCCTGGGGCAGGCTCACGAAAATTTTAAATAATGCGTATTGACTCCTACGTGCTAAAGTATAAAACAATACTAATGTTACTTAAGAACATCTCCTACTTCCTTAGTTAACCTCAAAATAACATGAACAATATTTATAAAATGTACGCGTATATGCGTATTTCAGTATACGTTTAAGTAATATAAGTGCTAACACTAATTCTTTCGGAGGTGCGGTTGAAAACCTCCGGGGACAAAGCCCCCACGAAACTATGCCTGGAAGAAACAGTGCGGCCTAAACTGTTTCTGTGGAGTTTTTTCTCAGTCACACCAGGTAAATGCAGGGATGCTACCTTCATCCTAGGCTCAGGACGGATCGTTTCTGCATCCTTTCCCCTACATCCTATCGCGGTTTGAGCTATACATGCCTAAAGACCATGCATAGGTTCTTTAGATTTGCAATATTTTTTTTAATTTTTCTTCTAATGCTAATATACCAGATAGCATGCTAACTTGAAACAACGTTGCCAGTCAATTGCTTTGAGCTTGGTATCTTGATATTGTGTTGAACTGTCATAACCAAGTATGAAAGAAACTTGCTGGAACAATAAGTGGCTTAATTGTTATAATCAGCCTAATTGAAGCTTGTAGAAACGAACAGTTATGTGAGCAAGCATGACAAACTTGACATTTATTCCAATTTCGTTTCACTGCACTACCGTTGTCGCTGTAGGCTAATCTTTGCCAACTCACACTCTTTTATTACAGACGTCTCTTGTGATCTGATGGACTAAGTATAAATGACGCTTGGAAAGTCAGTTAAATGGTGTGATTGCGTAGCCTGGTGACTACTGTTACTGTATCGGAATAGTGTGCCGTGAGGCTTCCGATCTATTCCCACCCAGGTCAACTCTTTTCTTTTTTATCTAAGCTGTACACTAGCTTTTATTTTATTTTCGTGTTAAGGAAATTTCAACCGTGGTTCTCGAAAAGTGAACGGACTGATTCGACTTTATTTACACCTTTTTAGCTTGACTTGCTAAGCTTACATTAAGCTGTCACACTTGTCAAAGCAAGCTTGATTCAGTTTTGAATCAAACCATAATTGCTAGGTGCGGAAGTTATTGTATTTTTCAAAAAGCATTAATTAAGCTAATTCTGATCATGGAACTTAGATTATGGAATGATCTTTAGTTTGTCGGAGAGGGACGTGCAAAAACTAAAAAAAAAAAATCGGAACGTGAAGGTAAAAGTTTGCAGTGTTTGTATCGATTTTTAATCGTAAAAAATTTAAAGCAGGGGCTGTGTGCTCGAGAATTTTGAAGGTTGACCCTTCCCTATTGGGAGTGGTCCGGCAGAATCCCTGTCATGGAATTACCACATCGCTATAGTAATTTATTTTCATTATCATAAATCGAAAGCCTTGAAGGACTAGTCTTTCAAACGAAGCATAAAGTGAATGTATAAAAGATACGCTCGCTCATCTCAGTGATTTCTTCCGATGTTTATAAATACTTTTGAAAATTATATGACTAAAATGAATTCGTAGGTCGCTTTTACAAAATTATGTTCATATTTATAATAATGATACGTAATAATAATCACGAATAAGTAACTAATTACAGAATATTATTGCGTTTAAATAGGAATTAAATTTTAATAGGCTATATTTTCCATGGGAATTCTTTAAAAGTTATAAAAATCAAGTTATAGCTGCGATTGTACTAACTTGATAGCATTTTATCCACGCAAGTATTATTTGTTTTATAAAAATGCTGGCAACACTGACAAATGGAGTGCCTAGGTTCAGGAAAATACATTTGTGCCGAATAATGTTAGTGCCAAGTTTGACGCAGGTAGGTCCAACTGAATTGAAGCAATTTGAATAACTGGTTATTTTTTAAAAATGGGCTGGCAACACTGAACTACTGCATCAATAAAGAATGGTTTGGTGGTTCTGAGCTAGTCTAGCTAAGACCTTTCGGACGACACTTCATGCATGTCTCTACATCTTATAGTCATCAGATATATTTTAAGCATGAGTTGGCAACACTGACAACGGGGTTTCTAGGAAGTGGGAACATCCGCAGTATGTTCCTATTGTGTGAAACAAGGTTTATGCCAAGTTTGGTAGTGCTATGACTAAAACAATGAAAACAAATAAAAAAATATATTTTATAGAAAATAGGCTGGCAACACTGGTAAGTGGGTTGCTTGGCAACGTAGGCTCTCCGGTAACGTTGTATTGTGTCAAATAATGTTTATGCCAAGTTTGCTGCAGCTAGGTCTAACTGAATGAAAGCAATTAGAATAATCGATTTCTTGATACTGGGTTGGCAACACTGAGCCACTGCATCAATCAAGACGGTTCTGGTTTAGCCAAGAACTTTCCAACGATACCTCAAATACCTCTCTACACTTGTAGTTCCTGAGATTTGATTTCTGGACACGGACGGACAATATGAGCAGAAAGAAGGTCCTTTTGCTATAGCCCTACATGGTCTAGGCTATAGCTAGACTTTATGCATGGTCTAGGCTATAGTTTTGCTCTCAAGAGACCTAAAATTTTAAAAATATTTACAACTTTTAGTCTATTTTAGATAAAGCATGAATTTTAGAAGTTTTCATGGATATTTCTTATTCTTTCTTCATTTTTTTTTCCTTTCCCGTCATAATACAAGAATTTGCCTACTTATAGGGAATCTATTGGACGCGCAGTCAGTCCCAATGATATACTATACACATCTTAGAAACATGTAGTACACTCCCGGAATATACTGAGGGTAGATTATATGCGAAAGGATATTCCCTAAGCGTCCATAATATTCAAATGCACCCCTCATGTGCTTTGTTGGTGTATTATCTGTTCATAACAGCCATATTCCGCGTCGTCTGTCATTAATACTTTTGGTTGTTTGTTTCGTTTCGCCTGCGTAGTACAGTGAGTGAAAATCGTACGTTAATTACCTAATTAACAATTTTGATCTGATTAAGTTTGATTCAAGCTTGATTTGACACTTGTGATGATTTGTTTTAGACTTGCCAAATCAAACCAAACATTTTGAATCAACCAGGTTAGTTTACAAGAATCAAGGTTGAAACAATGTGGACGTGAGGAGAATAACAAACAGGTTTTCAAGCTTGATCACTCTCATTTGATCTCATGTCAAATATTATAATTATGATACCATTGTTAATTCAGGGTTGGTTCATGCTTGTAATGATTATGATTCTTACAACAAGGTTGTTTCAAGCTTGTATCATACTTGTATGAAATTTGTATCAAGCGCTCATAATATGACATGTCAACATTGTTTGATGCTTATCATAAACACGTTACCATATCAAGTTTGATTCAAGCTCTCACACTCGAAACTTTCTCCTACTTGTTTGTGATCAACTGTCGTTCCATATCTATGTTCTGTCATGCTTGTATCACCTGTCAGCTAACAACTTCCCCCCCCCCCCCCCCACACACACACATAATTTTATTTTCGTATTTCCGCTGAAACTTCAATCAACATTAGCAGTCCCTCGGACAGAGTTGAATTAAGGGAAGTCTAAAGTACTGCAGCCTAGAAATCCTGCTTTCGGAAATCCCTCTATTGGTAAATCACTTAAACAGAATCTTTAGCCCAGGATGGAAGTCAATATAGCCCAGTGCCCCCAAATAGCTTCATTCCAGCACTGACCTCGGATGTAAGTTTGGCTAATGCAAGTGTTTATGTCTTCTGGAGAAACGATAACGTCAACAAATGTTTACAAGACTACAGTAAAAGCGATGTCAATAATAAATACAATTATTTAGGAACTGAGAACTTAGTATCTCGAAATATTCAATGAATTTAAGCAATCATTATTAAAATTGAATCCAACTCAGCATAAAAAAAAAATGATGGTTATTTCGACTTGCGTTATTTCAAATGTCTATAACGGCTCGTAGATAACACTTGTCGTAGAAAAAAACAAACTAGATCCGTATACGATACTTCAATAACGATCCGAGACTGATACACAGTCTTCTGTACGAACCAAAACTTGGATATATACAGGGTATCCATAAAAAAAATGGGACAAACTTGAGAAGGTGAGTCTATTCATATATAAATTAATTAAAAAAGGATTGATTTTTTTTAAAAAAAAAAACACGCATTTTTTAAAGATGGATCGAAAAGTAAAAAATAATAAATTTATTTTCCGATTCATCAATTTTATTTTTTCTTAGTTTTTAATCCATCTTAAAAAAGCATGTTTTTTTTAAAAAAAATCATTTTTTAATTTTTTTAAAAGTATAATAGATGAATATTATACTCCCTGTGAGATAGGCAACCCAAACTTCACACAATAGATGCGGCGTTGCGTGCATTTAAGGATAATTTCCAATTATTTTATTAATTAATTAATTACAGTTAGCTGGATTATTCTATCGTATATCTAATGATTGAATATTGTATTGTCATCGGAAGCAAGCAAGTTTAAAAAATTTCAAAGAAATCGGATGATGGGAAGTGAGTTTAAAATCAATTACAAGATTTGTACCAGATGATTACAGAGCAAGTTAATATAAAGCGTGTAATAAAAAAAAAGTTGTGACGATGCACTGGTAACTTTGAGCTGCTACAGCTCCGAATCTTACACATTTCTCGAAATATCTTTAAAAGGAACTTTTTTTCCTTATTTTGATGTAAATAAGGTATTAGTTTAGGAACACACTGTATTTGGTTGCACTTCGTCCACCACAAACTCAGAAACTAGTGAGCCCAAATCTTTGAAATAATCCCCCTTTTCACCCTTTTCGTACTACTTTTTAATATTTTCAACACCACATTTTATAATTAAATTTACTTTTGAATTTCATTTGGATTTCAATTTGTATCATGCATCACGATAGTGAACACGGGATTGAGGGCAAAGTACAGTACACATGTAGTAGTCCAGTCATTATAGAAAATTTTAGGAAAAAAAAATCATACAAGCAAGGGAATTTGTATGGACATTCTATATAGCTTTCTGATTCAAATTATATAAATTCCCCTAAAATAATAGTTGTTCTCAAGCCACCATCTTCAAAAATGGCTTAACCTCAAACTTTTTCGAAGAAAATCACAGTTTGGGGTTTAAACTGATATAGGAAACGAAAGAATAGGAAAAAAGGGAATTTTTGGCATTCAAATTGAAAAAAATTCGCGCCATTTATTCCCCAAGCTAGGGACTACAGGCAACTGCTATACAACATATGAAAGCGTATTTTATTTTGAATGCATAAAGGTATAATTTGTACCAATCGACTAATTAGTGTACTTGCTATATCAGTTTAAACTCAAAACTGTGATTTTCTTCGAAAAAGTTCGGGATTAAACCATTTTCAAGATGGCGGCTTAAGAATAACTTTTATTTTAGGGGAATTTATATAATTTAAATCAGAAAACTATATAGAATGTCCATACAAATTCCCTTGCTTGTATGTTTTATTTTCTTCTAAACCTCCATTTTGAGCCTATAATGACTGGACTATAGCAACAATAAAGAATTAAACTCGCTGGCATTTGGTAAAAGTAAGTTGACTTTACGTCTTAATCTATCTGTAAAAAAAATAATTTAACGTATGTTACGTCACTGTTGATCCGAGTGCACAGATATCGCGTGGAAAGTCTACTGATTATGTGCGTTGCATTCTCTCCTTTTACAAGTAATTTTACTGGAATTAGTTATCTCAATGTGTGTGCAGCTTTTTACACAGCCGGCAATTCCACTCTATAAGATGCTTTAGCGATCAAAATGTCCTGGGAACAATATCAGAGGCCAACCATCATGACTGACGTTTTTCCAGAGCTTTTCTTCAGTTCTATCAGCCAAATGGCGAGATAGTACCTGTTCGACTACCTTCCAATAACTTTTCCACCACATTTAATCGGCCTGAGCCTGAGATGGCGAAAGTACATAAATGAATTCAACGTCTTATCTCCAGATAGAAATAAAATTACTTTTAAAAACCGAGAGATAATATTGTGAGATACAACAGCTTATTTTTTCCCCCTTCTTCTGGTGAATGATACTGGTATGTAACCTAATGATATTCGTTCCTATAATCTGTACTAGTAAATTATACTGTAATTTTCAAAAAAAATATAGCAGACCAATTCTTTTTGCCCCTTTTAATCCCATATTTTTTTTGCATAAATTTAGCACCCTTTTCCCCTATAAAAATTGCCCCTAAAAATCCTAACCCTGTTTAGCCTCTTCGGTCCCTGCGTCGCCTGCAGGCGACATGAAATTCAATAGTCCTTCAGTCCCAGGAAAAAAAAGTTTTGCGAAATTTACTTTTTCTTTGTGAATTCTCATTACTACCTTCCTTGATGTAAAAAAATACCAGTTTTGAATTTTTGGGTCACGTGGTTTATTCAGATTTGCATGTCTCCTGGGGGAGACATTGGGTCTCTAACGTATACATGTGTCTTGAATTCAATTCTAAATTGTACTTCCTTTTTTACTTAAAACTAGGGCTGTTTACGTTATTAACTATTTTAATGGATGATAGTGTGTAGAATACAGTTTAATTTAAGTTACATGAGTACATTTGGAGTATATTTTAATGTATTTTACAGTAGAGATTATGATTAATCTTATTATACATTTCCTTTCAGTTTGCATATTGGTGTTAAGTATTTAGACCTCCACCCAATGCTTATTTTGAGAAGATGATACAGTAGAAAAGTGTTACTCGATTCTTGAAAGTAAAGGAATATTTTACACCTAGAACATCAAATTCTGGCAGAGTTAGGCGAACATCCTGATACGCGGTATCTGTTCTTTTAACCTGCGAAGGAAATTCTGGAAGTTGAAGGACATTTTTTCTTCTCAGTTTGTCAGGTAGATTTGGAACAGTAGCTTGTGGATGCTTAGATCGTATAGGTAAAGGACTGTATCGGGATCACTAAATTGTTCCTGTCCCTCATCGTCAATAAGCAAATCCTCTTATCTTCTCACTGGAATCTCTATCGATATCGTTTGCAATCTTGTTAGCTTTCGCCTAAATTAAATTCAGGAAGCTGCGATGGAGAAGGCAGGAAATGCATCATCATTCGAACTCTTTGAGCGTTTATCCTACACACGCCAAATATTTTTCCAATCAGATTGACATTTACCATACTTTAGGAATACGATTTGACAACTGAAGGTAGCTGAATGTCTCCTACGTTTTTTCTTTCTTTGACCAGCGTTGACACATATCCATTGGATGCGAAGCCTCTTTGAATTAGACGAGCGTAGCAAGTTTCTTAACATTTTATGAAAGCAGATGCCATGCCATCATTCCTAACAACTTCATCAACTGATCCTCTGCTCTTCATAAGTGTCTGTGATTTCAGAGAACAATTTTAGGGTATTCCTCCTTTCTTTTCGAAATATTTCGTCTTTCTCATTCCTTGACATCAGAATTTGAACATACACACTATCACTTTCATTTCGATCTTCATAGTCTTCCTCTTTATCTTCATTCGCATTTGGCCCTTCTGGGTTTGGGTCGACGTAGGGTGGATCTTCGTCATCGGTAAGATCAAATTTCGATACAATCACCATCAAGCTCATCAACCCGTCAATTGACGAATTTCGCAAAAAATGCAACAAAATTAAAATAGATTGTAAACACCCCATACAAATACATACTGGTACGTAATGATACTGGTATGTAACCTAATGATATTCGTTCCTAATCTGTACTAGTAAATTATACTGTAATTTTCAAAAAAAATATAGCAGACCAATTCTTTTTGCCCCTTTTAATCCCATATTTTTTTGCATAAATTTAGCACCCTTTTCCCCTAAAAAAATTGCCCCTAAAAATCCTAACCCTGTTTAGTGAGGGTGAGGTTTAACCAGAGACTGTTCAACCATCTAACGCTCATTAATAATGACGAATAACAAAGAATAGGCTAAAAGATGAGGAAGAAAACCGAATATCTTTTTTTAAAAAAAAAGTGGAAAGGATGTATACCACAAGAAGTTTTTTCCCTTTCCTCTTTGATTATTGAAATAAGATGCAAAGCTCCTTTGAAAATATTTCATTTGGTCGCCTTCCTTTTAGGCGATGAAAGATTACTTGATCGGAACAGATGTAATGTCTATTTGTGACATGTAAGATAAAATAGGACACGTATGCATCAAGTATAGGTTGTCTTAAGTTATCGTAGGTAAAGAAAGAACAAGGGGGAAAAAAGCTAACCCAGTTTACACATCTGTAGCAAGCAGAAACGTGGTGATTTATCTGAACGGAAGCTTTGGTTAAACAAAAGACTCAAATGAAAACTTCGTTCATATAATCAGAACATCCTGATTAGCACGGAGATAAAGGGAGACAAAAAAGAATATCTATATAAACAGAACTAAAACAGGGTATTACACGCTATGAAGTATGTTTCTTTGTTTACTCTCAGTTGTGAGTACTTCAAAACTTGAGTTGAACGGATTGTAATGAGTGCCTAGTACGTTCTGTCCTGTATTAGGAACAGTCCACTTAAAGATAATTCGGAAATAAGTGTCTTTAGAGGACCATAGTGGATTAGAGTTTCAATGCTATTGAAGTAAAGCTCAAATCAAATCAGCTATTAAGTTTTAGCAACAATATTTTGTAATACACTCATGTTAGGTAATAAGGGAAAGTTGTTGAATTGAATTGTATTTATGGCCTTTAGGCATCTAAGGCTCAGGTTGGGATAGTGGAGGAAGTGTCGTCCATGGCCTATATTGAAGGTGTCATCTCGGCATTTGCCTGGTGTGACTGAAGAAAACCCTTAGTCAGGATGGTCGGTCGCTGGAATCGAATACACGACCTCCTGAATGCTACGTCAACTCTCTACCACTGAGCTACTTTCTTTTTAAAATTTTAACATCGAACAAGGTAACACTTCATTCCATTCACCATTACCTAAACAAAATAAATTTAAACTAACAAATCCCTTCTTCTAATTACAAAGCAGAACTTTTCTCCCCTTACAACTGGAAGCACTGTCATGATATAATTTTAAACCGAACCTGAGTTCCTCACACATAAAATGTCCTATAATAATGACCGTATAATAACTGTTTGTTCGCTATAAGCAAGCAATTGTATAACTAAATATTGAACATAATAGATTACATCAGTAATATAGCTATGATTTAATATGATCTCCAAGGTTTGTATGGTCGTTCAGAACATAGTTCTTTATTGGCCCTCGGAAAAACTTAGAATAAATAATCTGTTCAATCGAATAAACATGATAAAATCCTCTGGTAATTTTGTTCATTATAACTTTATATCGTAATGATCTTCAGTAACACCCTGTTGTTTATGGAAATATAGGTAGTGTTGGGATCGTATATGACGTGGTAGCACTATCTTAACATATACGATATGAAATCATGGTAGAGACCTTATGACCGTAGATCGTTAAATAGAATGGTTATTTGACGAATAAATAGAGCAATGCTTATATACGTTTTACCGACACCAGTTTATTATAAAGTTCCTATATATTAGATATTTACAATTTGTTGTACAGATAATAATCTGACCGTCCCGAACATGGGCTCTGTAATTACTACTATAGTGGATCACCTCTTGTAATGATTTACTTAGGTTTAGGAAAGGAAGATATTCCTAGACGGGACACTAACTCCAGTGCGAATTAGCAGGTAAAGGTATACCAACCGAAGTTGGAGGTAAGGTGAGAGTCCTAACTTCAGTGCAAGTCAGGTAGAGGTGACCACTTTTCGGATCGAAGAAGTGATGCCTTCAAAGGTGATTGAATGGCCTTTTTATACCCTCATTTGTGGGCGTATCTTCAGAACTTCCAACACTTGCCGCTTGGAGGTTGTTGTCGTCTGCTTTCTATGGATGCTTGGTCAGCTTTATGTAATGTTTATTTACTTGTGTGCTTAACTCACTGACCTATTATCCATATCCCATTACAATATTGTCTCCAAATTGCCGCAGCCTGACCACATTCCGTTACTCCATGAACTAAATTATCTTGCTTTTTTGACACTTTGCGCAAACGTCACTAGGAACAATGTGTTTTCGGTACAACCTAGTTATATCGGGCCAGATTTGATGAATAACTTGGTACCCAAATATTATATAGCGTTGGCAATTGTCGAAGATCTTCTAAATTTTGCCAAATATCGGGCCAGTATTGTTGCGTATGAGAACGTTGCACTAAAGGCGGCGGTAGACACTTATTTTTACTTAAGTATTTATATAACACTTTCACCGACCATTGTTCCATCGAAATGTGTTTATGTAGAGCATATGTAATTTCAATAAGAGTATGAGTCAGATACGGCACTATATTTTTTCAAAATTGTATATTCAGCGGCATGTTTATTTGTTGACACACTGACTTTATAACTTGGCATGAAAAAGACCGATGATACACTCTCAAAATTTGAATCGTCCGATTCAATAGTAAGGCTTCTCCCTGTTGAACCAAATCTCGTAGGTTGAAACCGCCTTCTTTAATTGCAAGGTGGAAAGTCTGTCTATGAGTTCGAAATATATGCGATTGCCACAAGAAAATGCCTATCCATTGCGCAATCAATGCCTGTGTGTGTTTTCGCAGAGGAAATAGTTGTAAAACATGTGTTGCCTGACTTAAAATATAGCAATTTATAAACTGGGTAGATGCTAATACCGTTTGAAAACAGCCTATATATTTTTTAAGTTCCCCGATTATGAACATTTGAATTATCAACATTTGAATTTTTTCCTCGTTTATATTAATATTGGCCTGTTGATGAAACTGAGCCAATATATCCAGAATTTTTGCATTTCCTGTACTGAATGCACGACCCAGAGTGCGTCATCGATGTATACTAACGCCTTAACAGCCACCTGATTATATGGAATGCCTGCTATTTGACTTTTTATCATTCTCACTAAGGCGTTAAGGCCTAGGAAAATAGATAAGGGGAGAGACTGCAGCCTTTACATAGGCCTCTTTCCATTTTAAATGCCGTTAAAACTTGTTGGTTGACCTGCAAACTAATCGTCCGTATTTTATACAAATTATTCAATAACCAAATGAGCGCTTCCGGAAAATTCATATGCTTTAAAACTTGCATTAAATATTCAATATTTAAGGTCGGAAAAGCATTGCTAAAATCTGTGGACCAAATAGCAAAAGCAGGCACTAATTTCAAGTGATAAGCCTGCAGTAGCTCTCGTAATGTAGCCAACGTAAGATGAATCGGTTGCGTATTCGTAACTCCGCCTTGACTGACATCTGTCAATTCATGCATGTATGATTGTACTTGTAACAGCATGGCCTTTTGCCAGTAATTTGTAATCAGCATTTAAACAAGAAATTAGTCGAAATGTTTGCGGCAATTTTTTCACTCTTTTGGGGGGGGGGGGTCAAAATACCATTTGCGTGTGTGACAGGTTGTTCCACAATCCCACCTTGTAAAAAGCCATTGTAAAGCTTGACTAAAATAGGCAAAATTAGATTATTAAATTTCAGGTACTACCTTAGCATTTCTCCTCGAGTGACGTCCCTGTTTTCATCTGGCATAGGGACTCGTAAATTTATTCACCAGTAAAAGGCGTAGCTAAATTTTCACTATCTTGTGACATCAAACGCCGCCATGCCGGTACTCTAGGCAAAAATGCCTGATTTTCGGACGATCGTTGTTGATAAAAGGATTTATACTCCTTCCGAATAACTTAGTACATTTCCGGACCAGTGACCTTGTTTCCAATGTTATCCGTATAGCTATTAAATATCTTCATTTGTGCCCTTTTACGTTCATTAATCAGATGTGGACACAAAGGTTCTTGTATCCCAAGTTGTTTTAGCTTGGATCTCGCCAATAAACCTTGCATTCTTTGACCACGTATTTTCCTCAAGACACTTTGATATTGTTTAACCAGAATAAGATAATTAGGATCTTGTTGAACTAAGGTACTATAATATGCTAACCTTTCGTAAGCCTGCTGTTGTTGTTCCCTGTTTATCTGTCGTAATTGTTTACAAAAATACTGTTTCATCCATAAGTTTTTTTTTTACGTTTTTCCACCACTTATGCAAATTTGCCTTATATTGCTGTCTTGTAAGGTAATAATTCCATATATTTTTTACTAGTAATTCATATTTTGAACTATCTAGAATTTGTTCATTACATTTCCAGGTAAAATATCTCACTAAGTGAGTTTGTATAGTACCTTTAAACTTGGCTACTATCATAACATGATAGGAAAAAATAAGCCGTTCTGACGAAAATGCTTTGATATATAAATCACGATTATGCGCTAGTTACCTTGGGGGTAAAAGAAAGTACCCCCTCCCCCGGGTGATTAAACCCGAGCTCATTCCACACATATAATAAACTAAATTCGCGAAATATGCGTTGCAAGCCGTGACTTAAGTTTCTACCTGACGTACTATCCTCCCTACGTCTAGTGGCGTTCACATCTGCTAACATAATAACAGAAAAATTATGATACTTTTGAAGCTTAGGTCTTACCACATTTTGGAAAAACCTATCTCGTTCAGTGCCAAATTAAAGCCACTTTCTGCAAAACATGCTTTTATCGCCACATTTTGTACTTTAACTGATATTAATCGACCACTTTCATGTAAAAATAAGTCATAGGTTAAGTCCTGTCTCACTAAAAAAGACGATCCAATAGCAGTTTGTAGTAATAGTCTGGTAATTTGCAACGTTCCATGGGCTGGTTGTGGTTTCTTGAATTGTAGCAATTTGTATGACATTTGACACTAGCACACGCAGAAAATTAACCAATTTAACTGTATATTCCGCTTTAGCAATATTGAAACTACAGTCCATAAGCGTATGTGGGCCTTTGAGTATTAGCATACTTCTCAAAAGTAGGCCATAAAGTAAAACTGTTCCCGCAAACATGATAACACTATAGGGTCTGTCCTTTAAAGAAACTAGAAAAAGTACATACCTTTTCTCTCGATGTGATCACCCGGAGTCGTCTAAGTACTCGTGCTTGACTTATTGCGTACTTGCCACCACACCCTGTTCCTTTCGTCCGGTAACTCCTGTTTCACCAACTGCTGTTTGCGACCGTGTGACTCTGCTTCTTTCTGTTTCCTGTGCTTTTCTTGTAACTTTCGTTGAATGGTTAGAAAACTTCTCACTAACTTCTTTTTGCCACCGGTGTTGCTTACTTCGTTTTCCCTTCCCGGTACCCACTGTTTCTTTAGACGAAGAAAGTGACCGCAAACTACTTTCATACACTGTATCTGTTTCACTACTCTTATCACCCAGCGAGCACCACCGATCAACACTCGCTTGCCCACTATCTAGTTGTTCTTCTACCAGTACGTCACAGCCCGTACCCCTTGCACTCGTAGCTATCAACTCTTGCGGGGGTGGGGTAATCTCAACTTCAGTTTTGCTTTGTGGAATAAGTTCACCTTGTGCTTCCGAAATCAATGACTGAGTCTGACACTTTGTTACTTCCACTGTATGTTGTACTGCTGCCCCCACTTCCGTTTCTCCTTCCCCTGCTCCTATTTGATTCAGATTTTCTTTTAGAACTGCACTTCGATCCTTTTCTATCTCCTGAAGGCTGTCAGGGTTGTCAGCCTTTACCAAAGTATTGGGAACTATCACCTGTCTCCCACCAGCTAGCACAGGAAAGGTTGCAAAATTAAATGGGATCGGTTGCTCAGGTTGTTGCTTGGGGGTAACTATTCCCGCTTAGAACTGATGCAGCCAAACTTCTTGTCTCTCCCATTGTTCTTTGTATTCTAGTTTGAATATGAAAATTACAAACCGTCATAAATTGTAGGACCTGTGTATATAAATAAAAAATGTATCAATCCTTTCCCTGAATATACGTTTAAAAAGTTAGAATTTACCGGATAGTAAATCGTTGACACTATGGATACCGTTCCGTATTTACTAAATACCTGTTTCACCAGATCATCTTTCAATTCTAATGGTATGCACCACGCGGATAGCCCAGTCGTTTCACTCTGTTCTAAAGATACCTGTAATTGAATACGTTCATTCCCGTTCACATATAAAATTAAAACTTCACTGAATTCTCAAGCCCTTTCCGCTACTTGTTTAGACGTAGTCTTTAAAAAAAGCCTGCGCGGTAATAAAAATCTGGTTCCACTGACAAAATTTCATCTGCATTAAGGTATAGATCCCGTCTAATGGCGTCGTGAAGACTTTCCAAATTTAATTTCCTATTGATGTTACTTAATTCAATTCTCAATGTATTCGTACGTTTATAGCCTATACTAGCTGAAACAGCCATAACAGTACTTACAGTTTCGTAAATTTACTAGTTCACAAGGCACTGCGAGCACTTAACACTAACAACTGCCCACTCACTTGCCTGACTCACTCTGCAGTCACAGAGCACGAAAACTCGACCTCCGCACACCAGAGCGGCTCGACTGGTTCTGAGCTACGGCGGCTAGGTAAGGAAAGTTTTGATTCGCTCAGTTTCACTTGGTCAAAATGGGAACAAAATACAAATACGAAAATAGGAAACAGAACTTTTTTATTTCATTTCACCAGCATCCCCCCTCCAAAAAAATCGAGTCACCAATAAAAAATAAACAAATAAGCTATTTTAAACATCCGCAGCATCTTTTGCTGAGTCCTTTAAGAGTGCTGTTTTATTACTCCAAACCTGTTAATTTAAGTATTAATCGATTATCCGGAATATTGTTATTCCGGTCATAATCGGTCCCAAATCAATCCGGTTAACCGATATTCTACTGTATTTTAGAAACTGTGAGGAAATGAACAACATTTTTTTCGGGACAAACGAAGCACAATTGATTCCCCCCCCCCACACACACACACACACTTTGTTTTGCTATAGGCCCTATTTCGGAAAATGTGAAGGAATGAATTATTTTTGTTATTTTGGGGGATAAACGATGGCTAAACAAATGACAGAAAGAAATTTTGAATTTCCAGAGGTGGAGGGGGGGTTAGTGATGAAATGGACCTTTAAATCATGCTATAAAATCTCTTCCCCTAAGTCCTCTGTCCGCCTGCAAAAGAATGTAAATAAAGCATTTCATTCCAGAAAGCTATAAAATGAAGTAACCAGTGTTGGGTTAGGTACTTGTTTTTGTACCTAGGTACAAGTATTAGGTACTGACCTTAAATTGTACCTAGGTACAAGTTGGTCAATGTACCTAGGTACACGTACAGGTTCTGATGAATGTACCTAAGGTACTTTTAAGTACTTGACCCAGTTACTGGTAAACAGTGCTGGAAATATGAAGAACTAAGGTGATGATGATGGCTTAGAATATTACTCTTTATCTTTACCTGTAATAATAATAATAATAATAATAATAATAATAATAATAATAATAATAAACAACACTTATTATTGAGCAGGATAGGTTCAGCCAATGTGTGCTGTGTTATCTAACCCTTTTTAAAAATACGGACATTTTCATGCACCATACTACATATTAATTAAAGATAAGGAATTAAAACAATGGAGGGAGTTACAAAAAACAGAAATTTAAATACTAAAATGATAAATCATTAATATAAATGCCTTTCTTCCGCATAAGTAAATCTTTCACCACGACTTTAATTTACATATATTTCACTTTTTCCGAAAGACGATTCCGTGCCGAATATGAGCGTCGTCCATTTGTTTCTTGATGCTGTGGTAACGTAATGCACAGATAAAGTTCAAGGAATCATAGTACATAAAACAATGAGAATATCTTGGTCCTGTGGGTGGGAATTCTGCCGACTTTCGGAGGTACATGCAAATGAACTGTAGAGGTTCAAATACCCAATACAACTAACGGTAGAATTGATGCGGCAAGCTATCTTCAAAGACTACAAAACTGTTCCATCTAACTTTGCATATTTCAAAATTTTGCATTGAGTGCGCAAGGGATTTCTCAAAGGAAATAGGTAATCTCAAGATATTCTCTAAAGAAAAGTAGCAAACAAATTATTGTTACCCGCTAGGAAGTCATTTCGACTCACATTTTACTTCAGAAATTTTCTGGGAACCTCTACATCCTTTGGGGAATCCCCTGCACACTCAATGTTCGAATTTTATAGATAAGTCGTTGATGATCAGATCTACAATTAATTATATTGGATTTTTGAAGCTGTAAAGTACATCTCTCACTCTTTTTGCAGCCTGTAGCTCCGAAACACGGCGGAATTTCTACCCAAATAATCAGAACTTTTTACATTTTTTTTCTTTAGTTCACAATGGTTCGTGGTGTCCTCAAATCCTGTAACATTAATTTAGCTATCTTCTCGACGTCATATAATGATGAAAATTTGCACAGTGACGTAAGTCGGGTGATGATACAATATTATATTGTTACCTTAAGATATTTCTATATATTTATATATTTTAAAAGCATATTTTAATATTTTTTATCATTACCTATACGTAAATACTGACCTGCAACGCAGTGGCGTTCGGCTGGTTGCAGAACACTTTAGGATTTGGGTTAAAAAACAATTTTAAAAAACTTGTTAAAGACATACTTCTCTTAAACAATTCGTACTAAAAACTAAAAAAGTAATTTTGTTTAAGCATGACTAAAAAGAAAAGCATGGGCCAAGCACTCACTTTATAAATTCCTCAATTAACGAGAATCATGCTTTTCGTTTTATTCATGCATAAACAAAATTATTTTTTTACTTTTTAGTAAGAATTGTTTAAGAAACGTATGTCCTTAAAAAGTTCTTTTTATTATTTTTTATTATTTTTTTATTATTTTTTATGTGCTGTTATCTCTTAAAATTTGTCGGTGTATTATATTACAACCCTGTATAAAGTTTCCAGCGTATCATAAGTCATAGCTTTTCTTTTTTGGTACGTCCTATTAACTTACTGAGAAGAATTGGGTTTCTTTCATTATCCATAATATTTTGTACGTAAGATAGAGATAATGAGACTATCTTCTTGAATTTGTAAGAATCCACCATTATTTCTGTTTGAGACTCAAAAGAACGCTCTCTATTGTTATGAATAGTACATTTAAAACTAGGGTTTCGTAGAGTTTCAGATGGGTACATTATTTCTGTGAGTGAAATTAGATAATGCAATAATTTGATCGTAATATTTGGAAGTGGATGTTGCGATTTTCGGGATGGGTTGTTGATATATCAAATGAAGGAGTGGATTTTCTACGATAACCTTGTGCTGGGGTACATTTAGTTCTAGTTCCTAATATCATCTGTTGTAGGTTGGAAGCTGAGCTCACACTTGTGCTCTATTATGTACGATTAGGAATCTCTTTTCTAAGAGGCGAGAGAAAACATAAATAATTTTATAAAAGGAGACATGCCTAGTACACATAAGTAAGACGTGGAATTCCGAACTCCTTATTTAAAATCTAAGATGTATGTTTTCTATCAATAAATAAAACTAAAATAAATAATTCGGGTGGAAACATAGCATCCGTTAAATTTTATTTTTTTGTTCAAATACTTTTCTGGCACTACGGGACGCAATTGAACTATTTCCACTCCCTGTTCCTAGCGTAAAATTTTATTTCCTCACTTCAAGATTTTTTTTAATCAAGATAAACTTATATCTTTCACTTCCAATGATTTGAATTAATTTTTGACCTTTATAGGTATCGATGGCTCACGCTGGGATAGGGTAGAGGAAATGATACAGGAATGAATCGACTATGGTCTAAGTTGAAGGTATCATCCCGGCAGTTGCTTGGTCAGACTAATGACAACTAATTACAAATACCTCAGTCAGGATGGTTGTTCGCTAGTATTGAATCCAAGGCCTCCCGAGTGCGAAAACAACGTTTTACTAACTAAACCACGGTCACTCGGCACTTCCAATTTTGTTTAGTACATTATTTTTTTAAAAATCGAAAAAAATAATTGTTTAACTCCGTGAAGAATCCAAGTAAACAGAGAAGTGAACACATCTGTAAAGGAAGCTCCCAACATTGAATTAGTTTTAAAAAATGTGCCATATTTTAGGTAATAAAATATTACGATACAATGATTTGAAAAATAAATAATTATTTGAAAATTTATGAAGGTATATCTGCAATGTTAAACTCATTGAGAACCTAAACAAGATCTTTCAGTTATTCCTCAGTTCTTTGTTTTGTGAAGGAAAAAGGAAATTAGCATTCGAATGAAAAAAATAACATTAAAAAATAATTCAACAAGACAAATTAATTTCTGAGAAATGGAGAAAACAATGCGTTGCAAAACATCAAAATACATTTTTTTTCGTTCCTAATTTATATTTATTTATGGACCTTACAGCCAGCTATGGGATAAGCCCGTCATATGTCAGAGGGATGGCATCCTTCGGGAAGCACTCTTCCGAGTACAGGGAGGGTTAAGTTAGCGGTTATGACCTTTTGTCTAGCTATTATATCAAGATTAGACTGGTGAAACCGAGAAAATCTTCGGAGAACCTTCGTCCGTGTGATCGACAGCAGGATTCGAAGCTGCATGCCTCCCCGGTGCCGATCCAAGGTCTCAGAAAATATAAGTTACCAATACATTAAAAGTAGTGCACGTCTGTCAAGCTCTTGTGATCCACAAATTGTACTTTATTCCTAAAAGGGTTACAAAAAACACACACACACATTGCATCAAATATCCAATAAGCAGTTAGTTTTGCTGCAATGTGTCAAGATATTGTCCTTCAGTTAATAATAATAATAAAAAATAAGCGAAGCAGAAGAATCCATGGTGTATTAAACATTTAAACAATGTTCTAAAAGTAGGAACTAACCTTGTATTTTTCTTTTAAATATGGCTCTACCTGCATTCATTCCACGTTCCCTGCCGATTAAGGTTTTTTTTTTTGTTTTTTTGTTTGTTTGTTTGTTTGTTTTACTTCAGAAATTTTGGAAAAGCTTTTACTTTAAAAGTTCAAAGGAATCGCCAGGGTTGGAGCAAAAAGATTCCAAGTTTTATGCTGACCAACTAAACATCTTTTGGACATGAATCAGTTGTTTATTTTGAGATTAAGTGAGGCAAATAGTTCCACGATTCCTTCAATATGAATGTTAATAGTCTAATATAAGAAACTTTTATCAAACTGTATCACTGAGTAATTTCTCGTTTGATTATTAGCTGAAGTACCCAAGAAAAGTATCTAAGATTCAGGTACTAGTTACAGCAAAAAAGTACCTAGTTACAGGTACTAGGTACTGCGACTGAAAGGTACCTAGGTATGTGCTTTAGGCACGTGTTTCGTACCTAGATACAACTACCCAACACTGGAAGTGACAGAGAATATGTTAGGTCTACTACATCTCTGTAGTTAAATCCAAGAACGTGATTTGTTACATTACAGTGGTTTGGACAAAATAAGCTTTAAGGTCAAAGAAAATTCTACGGGCTCGTTTTCAAGCCCGCTTGCGTTGCTTGCTTTGCGTGCGATTTGGGTGAGTAGTCAACTGAAACACGTGTTTTATTGTAAGGTAAGTGTGATACCTGTTTCAATTGGCTATTCATAAAAATCGCACGCAAAGCAAGCAACGCAAGCTTTCATGTAAATCAGCCCATAGTCTTAATATTTATTTCCGGATAACGTTTTTAGAAAACAAACATATACATTTATTTTATCAATGTCGTTCATGAGTGTAACTAAATACAATATTGAAGTTGTTATTTATTTTGAGTCACAATTAGCTTGTATACTTTGCAATCGTGTACTAAATACTTTGTAGCGTGAGCTAAAGTTGGAAAGTACAGTAAACTAAAGAATTGATGACGTGGTCAAGTTCGTATATGTGTGGAGCGACTCGGTTTAGGAATGATGCCCATGGAAGAGACATCTGTAGGCGAAGTGGTGAAACGTGAAGCATAAACAACATTGCCAAACAGTAGCTGGGGACTGCCCGCTTAGTTTAATGGTTAGAACATCGAACTGTAGACCGAGTGACTCAGGTTCTGTTCAAGATGGTTCTTTTCTTATCTTAAATTTTCGAAGAACTTTACTCGTTTTCTTTGTACTTCTAAATAATTGATTCCTTTGGATTTCTTTTGCATTTTCAATATTTTTGAAATCACGGAAATCGGAACGAAAAATCAGGTTAAATTTTCTCTATTTTCGTTTCACTCTTGTTCAATATTTTACACAATTCATGAGCATAGATTAGATATAGTCAGGTTAGTTCCTTTTTTAGGCGATGCAACACAGTTTTCCTTCAAGGCCATTCAAAATTATTCACTTCTTCGCGACACAATTCCTATACCGAGTCAACGTGTAAACAATGTATGTGTGAAGATAGACCAATGCTTGTATGACTGTAGACTTTAACAAAACTTGTCAGAGAGAATGGAAAGCAAAACCAAGGATAATTTCGTTGTCCTAGCAAATATTTTATACAAAATAAGCATCGTAAACATGAAACAAAATATCAATAACCATTAAGGAAGAGTCAAAACTCGAACACGGATTAAATGAACGTGGATTTACTTCTATGAACAAAAGAACACTGGTTTATTTCCTTGCCCGGCTAGCAAGGCATTCTCTTTCAAGCCAGTTGTCTAGTCCAGATCAAGTTCTATATTATTAGATAAAATACTGTTGTAGAATTAGGGCGCCCTTTCATGTACGCGTTACGCGAGTTCGTCGCTTACACTTTGCTCTAGTAGCCAATAGAGGAATCGCGTCCCGTATTTCTACTGGATATTGGAATAAATTACAAGCGAAACACACGCCTAACGCGTCCATGAAAAGCCACCCTTATTTTGATCTGCGCTCCATTAGAAATTCTTCAAGTACACAATACTTTTCTTAATACTTTGTCAATGTTTTATCATTATTATTCCCACTTTTCCCCTAAGTTTCACATATGTTTTCAAGAAGTTTAATTTCTGTCTACAAAAGGATTAGATGATGGCTTAGCAATGGTATTTACGCTAGAGTCGTCTGAGATGTCAACGACACTCTTCTAATAGTATGAGGTTTTTCTTTACTCACTTTGGATGTCTAGTGTCTGGCAACGGGCGGTCGCTCTTGATCCTGCTACTGGTGATGGAATTGAAGGCGTGTCTGCTGTACGGGTCTTCATGATCCAACCCTTCCTCTCCCGCCATATACACGTCTTCATTGAAGACAACAACAGGTACAGAAATCATGGACTGAGCAAGCTGGAAAGAAGGAAGGCAAATATTTATTTAACAACAAAGTACAAAAGAAAATTTAAAAAATGTGCAGTAAATAAGTTTTCCGCGTTTGACCAAACAAGATACATAAGAAACAGTAGAATTTCGAGAATAAGAATTGCTTTTCTTCCAAGCGTGCGTTGCTTGCGATTTGGGTGAGTAGCTAATTGAAACACGTGTTACAAGTAGAACACGCAATAAAATACATGTTTCAATTGGCTACTTACTCAAATCGCGCGCTTGTAAGAAAAGCAGCCCCAAAGGTGTTTAATATTTGTGAGTGTAAATGTTAAAAAAAAATCGTGAGTACCAGGGTAAATTTCTTAAGTAGCTGAAAGTAAACAAATGTTTCTAATTACGTGTTAAATCTTTAGATATAAAACCTTGCATTAATGCATGCTGCTAAAATCCAAGATAAAGTGCATTTCTTTTGAAATAACAACCACTTCCTAATACTGTTAATTAAATATATTTCTTTATTCAAGGTTTTCACATATTTCTTCCACATTTGCAAAAACAAGTATCAATATTTTAATAACCTACAACTATGAAGGAAATTATTTGTTCATTATTCAGCTGAATTTTCATAGGCATGTGATGAAAATAGCGTCAAGTTTGTCATCGTCAGATTTGTTCGATTGTTGCTCAACACACGGGAAAACTTTGGGAAAACATCCAACAGTTTGCATTTGAAACTTTGCTTTGCTCGGTCCGATAGCGAGATTTTCGGTGGCATGATATTTCACGTGTTCGACTTGATTTCACAGTCTTTCATCACGAATATAGCCAAACACACAACAAATGGCCTTGTGATAATATAATTCATATTTTCCCGCTAGATGGCAAACCATGTTCATAAATTTACAGTCATCTCCGAGGATCATTCATTCTGACATTCTCTGTGGCACGTAAATCCGATGATAGGTTTTTGAAGAGAATCATATTTTTTCCGATTGTTTAGGCATTATTTTCGTGAATGAATGAACAAAAATGTTGTCGCTTCTTGAACAGTTCTCAGAATTCGTGGATGGAAGCAAAAGGTTCAAATTTCGCGAGTTATTTCGTGAGTTAAAGATCACATTTTCACAAGTTGTTAACAACGATCCATCTACTCCACGTGATTTCTTGAGCGTTTAAAATTTTCGCTAGTCGCGAATTTCTACTGTCCCCAGTAATAAATAAAAATACAGTTAGTAGCTTCCATGACCTGTATCTACAGGCGGTAGTGGACTGATCGATGTCATTATAAATTTAATTAATATATGAAGCCAGGGATCGGATGAGGCAGTTAACCTTGGTTATGAATTTCTAGTCCAAACCAATGTGTACCTATTTTTTTTAAAGCTTCTTGTCACTGGCTGGCCAGTTCTTGTCTTAATTCTTGAAAGGAACGTAATTATTATTTGCAGCATCTATTATATTCACAGTCCATGCAGAACTCAAGAATTAAGACATAATTCTAAAAAAAAAATGGCCCATAGAGCGATAACAAGCGTAAAAAACTGAGTTAGAACCATCGAGCTCTACGTAAACTATACTGGAGTGACTACGTAGTGTTGAAAGATAGACGCCAGAGCAAATATTTAAACTCGTTTGTCCACTTCCAGTCTAATCCGATGTGGACCAAATTTTCAGTTCTAACTCAGTTTTATACGCCTGATATCGCTGTGTGGCCCGTTTTTTGATTTAAGTCTTAATTCGTGAGTTATTCATGTAAGAGCATATCATCCTCTGCATACAATAGAAAATGGTGCAAATAATATTTATGTTTTTTGCAAGAATTAAGACATAAATTAAAAAACGGGCCACACAGCGATATCAAGCGTAAAAAAAATGAGTTAGAATCGAAAGTTTGGTCCATATTGATTTAGACCGGAAGTGGACAAACGAGATTAAGTTTCCTCTCCGCTTCCTAGCTTCACACATAGACTATTCATGAAATTTTCAGTGGCTGCAGTCAGTCCAGTATCGTATTAATGGAGGTCGATGGTTAGAACCCAAAAGCAATGTTGCCAAGTCTTCATTATAAAATGTCGCTAGATTCTGCATAAAAAGTAGCTAAATATGATTTTGCCGAATACAGACGCAAAAAATTGTGATTCTCCCAATACTTAACATGAATTACACATTTATTAATAACCCTTAATTTGTAAACATAAGAAACCAATTGAAAATTACACTTCATTCTACTTCATCGCCTCCTCTTTGTTGCGATAAATGTTGAGGCTAGGATTACTTTGTTTCATGATGTTTTTCAGATTGACAGCTTTTCAGTAGAGATCACGTTTGCAGTACAGTGAATACACTATGTTTTCAAGATTTTTCCAAAGCAACTGAAAAAGACGATAGTGACATTTTGCTAAATTCTTGTCGCCAGCCACCACCCTAGCGACCAGCCTTAGCGACTTGTCGTTAAAATTGGCAATATTACTGTTAAAAGGTGATCCATATTGGATTAGACTGCAACGGACGATTAAGGAGATCAACTCTTCCCTCCGCTTCCTAGCTTTATATACTCGTTAAAATATTAATGGCATCGAGCAGTACCCGAATGCAGTGGCGGCTTTTCAGGTGAACTTGATGAAGTAGCACTTCACATATTAGTTTTTTATGCATTAAGTTATATAAAACAGTTTCGAAAAATAAAATCAAGATATGAAATTATTTATGCTTACCCATCAGGTTGCTCAACTCTTAGTTAGATACAAAAGTGGCATTATGGGTAATTTGGTGAAGCATAAAGATCCTGGAAATGGTATTAACATAGACTGACCGGGTATATTTAGGTTAGAATGTATTTGTAGTACGGCACTTGCTGTTTAAACCACAAGTCGCCACAGCACCAATGTTATGGTTAGGTTGTCAATGCAGACAACTGCAGCCGCAACTGTCACCACTGTCGGGTACAGGTATAGACATATTCAGTTATACGTGAGAACGTCGAGCCTTCACTTTTTTTTATTAATTTCTTTGTTGATTAAAACCAAGGATACTGAATAAAACTCACCAGTGCTGCAGCGCCGTTAACAAGAGACGAGCGACTCGCAATACGAAAGAGCAGCATAGGAAGTGTATAATTTTACATCGCATAGAATGAATAAATTGAATGACTTGCAACAGGAAAATCATTAGCGTAGAAAATGTAGAAAAAATATCCTTACATGACAGCACGCGTGTTACTTTTTTCTCGTTAGACGCATTTTCGAGACTTGACGTAAAAGGTTAAAAAAGTCAGGTTAAATTATTTTTATATGCTGTGTGTAACGCAACGTTGTTTTAACACGTTTTTATTAACTCGCTTTCTTGTCTGTCTGTTCGTTACAAATTTTGCAATCGATTTTAAACTCACTTCCCATCATCCGATTTCTTTGAAATTTTGTAAACTTCCTTGCTTCCGATGAGAATACAATATTCAATCAATAGATATACCACAAAATAATCCAGTTAACTGTAATTAATTAATTAAAATAATTCGAAATTATCCTTAAATGCACGCAATGCCGCAACTATTTTGTGAAATTTGGGTTGCCTATCTCGCAGGGAGTTTAAAATTCATCAACATGCACGGCAGTGCATGAGCCAAGTTCTTCACGTCAGAAAACGTCAGCACTGCCAGAAGCATGTTATACAGGAACAAGAGTTTATGGCAAAATCGACGATTTGGGGGTCCCGTAAGATAAAAGATGTTAAAGATAGGAATATGAGCTTTTGCCGTTAAGGAGATATGGTAAATATGTGCAGATGTAGAAAATTTCATATTCGTATCTCAAACTATGTTCTAGTTGTGGACCCCTGAAATTGCACATTTTAGGCTAACTGACTCACTCACTCACTCACTCACTCATCATATTGTTTAGGGTGTTTGGAGTAAGCTAGAAACATGAAATTTGGTATGAAGGTAGAAAATGATAAGTAGATAAAGGAAAAATTCCGACATTTTGAAAAGGTCGCCATCTTGGATTCAAAATGGCCGCCAAACCTAAAATTTCAAAGAATACACAGCCTAAGCGGTAAAGATAGAACAGTGAAATTTGGTATGAAACTACATCATTGATAGCAAATTAAGAAAACTTTTTTAAAAATTTGAAAAAGTCACCATTTTGGATTCAAAATGGCCGCCAACCCTAAAATTTTAAAGAATACACAGCCTAAACGGCTGCCGCTAGAATAATGAAATTTAGTTTGACAGTACAACATTATTAGTAGATTATGAAAATATTACAAAATATCTCTAAAGACGCCATCTTGGATCCAAAATGGCGGACGTCATAAATCCATTTTCCAACTGCTTGAGCCAGAGATACGAAATTTGGCATAATGATGTATTATAAAGGTTATTTTACGGAAAACATAACAACGTTTTAAAAAATTCACCATCTTTGATTCAAAATGGCAGCTGAAATACCATTTTTCACATCGTTCGAGATAGAGAAATGAAATTTGGTATGACAGTGTATCATCACGAGTATGTCACGAAAATATAAGAAAACGTTAAAAATGTGTCCATCTTTTATCCAAAATGCCCGCCTAACCCCCACTTTATAACGACTGAAGCTAGAGAAACGAAATTTGGTATGAAGGTGTACCATTACGAGTAGGTTAGAATAAATTCGGCTCGTCTCCCCTACTAGGGTACAGTTCCCAGCTGGAGCCTGATTGCGATAAAGGGGTGCGCCCCAGCGAGGTCATCTTGGAATTCTGGGGGCAGCGCCCCAATGAGGCGAAGCGAGTATATACATTACACAAGTGTAAAAAGCTGCGAAATACGAGCAAAAGCACCAGGGGTGCAAACTGTCCAGTCAACTCCTTCAACCCTAAAAAGTGGTTAAATGGAATATGGATGAGCCTAGTTCCTCGCGCCAACTTCCAATACTCCTGCGTGTCCCACCAAGTTTTACTCGTCACAAACGTTAGCACTGCCAGGAGCATGTTATACAGGCAGAATGTGGAAGTTTCCCCATTCGGACGCAGCGCTCTGGAGTATGAGGGAATATCTGCATCATGTGGCGCAGTGCACTGCAGATTCTGGTTGTGATAAAAAGACGCAGTTCCTCCAAACTCCTCAAGTTCGATGCACGGCCTGCCGTGGGATTCTTGGCGCAGCGACGCGAGCGAATTGAGGGGAGTATCAACACGTACGGCAGTGCATGCCGCCGAGTTCCGCGTGTCACAAAACGTCAGCATGCTATACAGGAACAAGAGTTTATTGCGAAATCAGCGATTTTGAGGTTCTGTAAGAAAAAAGATGTTAAAAATTAAAATATGAAATTTCGAAGTATGACGGTATATCATCACTAGTAGATTACAAAACATCTACAAAGATATCATTTTGAATCCAAAATGGCTGACTTCATAATCCATTTTCCAGAACGTTTGAACTAGGGGTACGAAATTTGGCATAAAGGTGTATTAACAAGAGTAGTTTAGGAATAATTTACACTTTTTAAAAGTTCTTAACTTGGATCAAAATGGCCGCACAAAAACTTTTTTCACACCATTCGAGCTATAGAAACGAAATTTGGTATGAAGGTGTACCATCACAAGTAGGTAACGGCAATGTAAGAAAACTTTTTAAAAATCGCTTTCTTTAATTCAACATAGCCGCCCAAATACCATTTTCCAAACAACTGAAGCTAGAGAAACGAAATTTGGTATGAAGGTGTACCATCACGAAAATGTTTCAATAAATGGATCTAACAACCGCTATGAGCGTGCAGCTCCCGAGGCGATATGGGAAAAGGTCTGCACAGCATGGGGCGCTGTCCCCAGAAAGTCTGATCACAATAAAGGGGGCGTAGCCCTAAAAATTTGAAGTTGGGGCGCACACGGAATTCTGGGGCAGCACACCCAGCGAGGCGAACCCAGTATATATATATACACGTTTAAAAAGCTGTGAAATCCGAGCAAAACACCAGATGATGTTCGAGCCTTAGGGTTGATGGTGGTGGACTTTATGGCCGCCAGCAGGAAGCAAATTTGCTGTATCATCACAAGTAGGTTACAATAAATATGGCAAAGCTTCCCTATGTTTCAATAAATATCTCATTCCCACGGGTGGTGGGTATGGGAAAAAATCTGCAACATGGAAGCACAGTGTCCTGGAGAGTGGTTACGATAAAGGGGCGTAAGTACCCAAAAGCTCGAAGTTGGGGGCGCAGTCAGCTACGGGGGGCGAGGACCTAAACGAGGCCGAGCGAGCGAGTATATATATTATACACGTACAAAAAGCTGTGAAATCCGAACAAAAACACCAGAGGTGCAAAAAGTGGAGCCAAGTTCTTTAGCCCTAAAAAGGTGTGAAATGGGAGACGGATGAGCCAAATTCCTTGGTGACAGCATGTAACAGGAACAAAGGAACTTGGCGCGAGGTGGCAAGGTTCATGATCCTCAAGCTATAAGGGTGGTGGGGATCCTAAAACCCACTACGTCCACTGCCACCAACCCTAAGGCTGTTGCCAGCTCGCGCCAAGTTCCTTTGTTCCTGTTACATGCTGTCACCAAGGAACTTGGCTCATCCGTCTCCCATTTCACACCTTTTTAGTTCTAAAGAACTTGGCTTCACTTTTTACACCTCTGGTGTTTTTGTTCGGATCTATTATACATAAAAATAATTTTAAAGGATTTAAAGAAAACACGCTTTTTTAAGATGGACTAAAAAGTAAAAAAAAAAAAAAAAATTGAATTAATCTTATGAATCGGAAAATAAAAGCGTGTGTACTCTTGCTTATCTTATAATAAAATCATAATACTGTATCTAAGTTTACTGACGTTTCAATTTATTATTTTTTTACTTTTTAGTCCATCTTAAAAAAGCGTGTTTTTTTAAAATCCTTTTTTAATTAATTTGTTTTTGTAGTTGCCTTATTAAAGTAACAGGTTGATTTGCTAATGTTTAAAACAAAATGTTTTAAATGGAGGCGAATGTTTTAAATATTTTGTTTAAAACATTTTGAACATCTGTTTTAAACGATATTTTTTTCAAGCCGTGTTTAAACCATGTTAATTTTATTTTTCTTCTTTGAAAGAATCTTATTATATTTATGAGTAAGAAAAAAGTGTGTTTTTTACCAATAAAACGTATGCAATTGGTCCCGTGTGAAAGCCAGTTTCCAAGCCTACAAGCGGAGACATAAAATGCGTTGTTTTGATTTGTATTTTATTGTTTGAATGCTAGAAGCACGAAATATTGATTTGCTATGAATAACATGAAACAAGAGATTCATAATTCATTCTTCTTTTTTTTTTATTGTGAGAAACTGATAGGAAAAGAAAAACGTCACAGGCATGTATTTGCTTCTGTGATTAAATTGCTCTATCTTTTTTTTTATGTTTGTGAGCGAAGGGACAGTAGTGAATAATTGTGCAGATTTGATAATCATTTCTTATTTGGTGCTGGGAGTTTATGTCGGGTTGTAGAAGTTATTAGATACTCTGCTTCACTGCAGTTCTTTTATACACTCACTATCAATGGGTTGCACAGGAAGAAGAAAAAAAGGATTTAATCTGGACACACTTTATTAAAGTTATTCCTTCCGAAAATTATAAAACCGTAAAAGCCAAACGTACACTGTGTATAAAGGAAATGGCAGACCTTGTTACCCGAATGACAGAACATTTCAAGTGTACCTCATATCCCGGCCAGGACATTGGAGAATTTTCCTTCAGTGTTCCCATGCCTGGAGATCTGAGGTATGCTCACAATCTCCTATCAAATTCAGTATCATAATGTCCTTGGTATTCCTGAACACTTTGGGAGGTAAACGCAGCCGCGAGCGTGGAACTGACCACCCCACCCAACTTCGTGCCGTTGGTCGAGAATATGTGGAGCGCTACCTACACATACTCCATGTGCCGTTCATGGCGCGTGCGCATTGCACAAGATATACCGTTACCTTTTTACCATATATAGCTTTGTCACTGAATTTTAATAAATAGCAAATTTCATCAAATTTTGTCAAACAGAACCTACAATTTCTAGTGACTGCTTATGCGATTGAAACGCTATAGAGATTAGAGTACCTATCATAACCCCTACATTTTTTATTCTTAAGAAGTCTATAAAAAAAAACATGCTTAAAACAAAACACACAAAAAAATACGTTCTAAACATATATTGTTGTTTTTTTAACATTTTGTTTGTTTGTTTGTTTTAACCCTGGTTGAGAGACAAAATATATTCTTGGTTCTAACTGTATTTTACGATTATTTCAATAAATGATACGTAGAAAATATTCCTCTGATGTAAAACCCAATTAGATTCAATGATCTCTATCTAAAAACAATACTGGACTGACTGCTGCCACTGAAAATTTCATGAATGTAGGAAGCCAGGGAGCGGAGAGGACACTAATCTCGTTTGTCCACTTCCAGTTTAAACCAATACGAAAAATTTTCGGTTTTAACTTAGTTTTTTACGCTTGATATCGATATGCGGTCCGTTTTTTTTTTTTCATTTAGGCCTATTTCTTAATTCTTGCCAAAAACGTCAACATTATTTGCCGTTTTTTCTATTATATGCAGTCTACGGTATACTATATTATATGAATAACTTAGGAATTAATACATAAATAAAGAAAACGGACCCCACAGTGGTGAGAAGCGTATAAAACTGAGTTAGAACTGAAAATCTGGTTCACATTGGATTAAACTGAAAATGGACAAACGGGTTTAAATATTTGCTCTGGCGTCTAGTTTTCGGCACTAGGTAGTCACTCCAGTTTTACGTAGAGCTCTATGATTAGATTCGAGCTAACACTATATTACATGACCTTACTCCAAATAAACCGAACCGAATCTCCAGATGGCAGGTCAGTTCTTTTTTTCTAGTATTGATTAAAAAGCTTTATATTTTGGGCTATTTTAGTACCTAATAATTTGGGCCCGTTTCGTTTCTATTAACTGTTGTTTCTAAAATCCACGAACGCTGGCTTTTATTATTGATTATTGATATTATAATACAAATTAACAACTCTCACTGTTCTGTGTGGACTGTTACGACATTGTTCATTTTTAAACAACTTACATTTCTGAAGAAAAAGCTAATATCACACAGAGAGAGGAATTCAAAGACGATCCTCTTGTGCGTCACTTTGCTGCTGTCACCCCCCTCCGCTATCCCGAAAGGTACACTTTTAATCACTTTTCCACAGAACTTCTTTACAACAAATGGTTTTGGTTTAAGCAGAAACCAATCATTTGACAGGTTCATTTTTCTTCGAAGAAATAAGTGGCTGTTCTAGACTCCCTTTCTAGTTAACAAGATTCCCATCCTATCTTCTATAGACATCAACCTGTCTCCTGAGAAAAATGGAGGAAGTTGCATTGGGAACGTTTAGTGTGGTTTTCTTCTTCTTCTTCTTCTTGTTCATTCTTTAAAGAAAAAACAGATCCCACTTCCTAAGTAGCTATGTCGTTGTGCCTTCACTGAGGGGGGTAAACGTGTCCAACAGGTAGAGTATTATCTTTTAAACAACGAAAGTATCTTTACGAAACTCGAGGGACATGGTTGGCAGTATTTTGAGAAATAAAATTCACGAATCAAATACATTATTTTTACAGACTTTTCTTCAGTTAACAATGATTCAGTCTTGTCCTCAAATCTTACAACGTTAATTTAAGGGCTAATTTTCAAGCCCGCTTGCGTTTCTTGCATTGCTTACGATTTGGGTAAATAGCCAATTGAAACACGTGTTACAACACGTATGACTACTCATCCTAATCGCAAGCAAAGCAAGCGGGCTTGAAAATGAGCCCTAACTCATTTCCCGAAGTCATACAATAATGAAATTTTGCACAGCGACGTAAGTCTGGTGACAATACAATATGCCATTGTTACTTTCATTATTTCTATATATTTATATGTATTTTAAAAGCATATTTTTATTAAAATATGGACTTCTTTATCCTAAAATAAATACTAGCCAGCAAGGATGTTGCGTTTGACTGGTTGCAGAACACTAGGATTTGGGTCACAAAATATTAGCTTGAGAAAAAGTATCCAAACACCAAAATAATTTAAAAAAAAAAAACTTTTGAAGACATACTTTTCTTAAACAAATCGTACTAAAAAGTAAAAAATAATGTTGTTTATGCATGACTAAAAAGAGAAGTATGGGGTGCGCCAAATCAAGAATTTATGAAGTGACTGTATGTGAGAGAGCGCCGCATACTTTTCTTTTTAGTCATGCATAAACAACTTTTTTTTTACTTTTTTAGTGCGAATTGTTTAAGAAAAGTATGTCTTTAAAAAGCTTTTTTTTTTTAAAAAAAAAAAAGGCGTACGATACCATCGCATTCGCTGGTTTTCGTGTACGAAGTCGCAAATAGGGAAATAATAAATTCCGTATTGCATATGTAGTTCCCCGGTAGAACCTTCGAATTTTGATTAAAACCTACATCTTGAACCTGCGTACTAGGAAGCAGCTTGAATTAAGCAGTAAGGGACTCCGGTCTCGAGACCCAGCACCGCTTGGAAATCGTTGCGCTGATAACTTGATTTCCTCTTTAAATGAGAGCCTGATTATCCTCTTCCGAAAGAAATAACAAATATCTATGTTCAGTCTGTGTTCAGAATGTTCCCGAAGAGCAATTATTGTACTAAATATATATACGAAGATAAGCTATTACTACAAAAATACTATATTAATTATATTTAATGTTAGAGTGTCTTTTATATTCACTGATAGTTTGGTAACTGTTAAAAATAGTAGTTTTTTTAGCACTCCCAATTGGAAGAATGTTTTTGCTTTATTAATCAACTGTGAGTTGTACTCGAGTTCACGGGTGTTACTCAGTCAAGACTGTGTAGCTTAGTCGGTAGCGCGCTCGACTTGTTTGCGAGCGGTCCTGAGTTCGATTCCCGGTGGGAGGCTCAAAATTTCGGTGTTGACCCAGCACCCTGAGGACAATTGGGGAGCTGCTGTGAATAAAAGACAGTAGCGATCACAATTGAGAGCTTCGACTCTCCTCTCCTAACCCGTCTGGTCAGCGTGGGAGCAGTAGACCAACTCCTCCCTCCGAGAGAGGCTTCATCCAGTAGTGGATTGAATATGGCTGTGAATTATTCACTAAAACAGATTTTCTAAAAACAAATGAAGCATAACAAATTTTCCCTTGTAATAGGATAAGATCAACTTTATGGGCGGCAACAGCACTATGGCTTACGCCCGTCTCGATACGGGGGAATCCCCTTATTTGTGTCACGTCAAGACTTAGCTGTTAATTGGATAAAATCATATAAAAGCTGAAGATGTAAGAGGTCTTTAGAAACAGCTTACTGGTGCAAATGGCCAGTGTAACGATTAATAAAAACTAAAGATGTATAGGGTCTTTAGTATAACAAGTTAAAAACGAGAAGGATGTAAATGGACCTTCGCAAGATAAAAGAATAATACAACATAAAACTTAACAGCGAAAGGCATAATCATCTCAAAAAGACGGCGATCATAATAAACTCTCGGTAAAACATAGGATGAAGATCAAGAAAAATATCACCGTCTTAGTTTAAATTTAGGTTTTCTTTTCCTTTCCTTTCCACGTGACTCCAATCAGTATCCATCAGAGTGTTCTCAATCATGTCTGAGGTCAAAGATGAACTTGGTTGATCGATTGTATGTGGAGACTCTTCCTTAGCTAATTGAGCAGCGAAAACATGTGTGAGACGCGAGAGACGACGTTCGTGCAAGTTTTGAAACCTTATAGGGACTACAAGTAGACTTAGCCCGTGGAGTTCTACAACTCTGCACAGGTGTCTGTTGTCGCACAACCTGCTTCGGCACATCGCAAGGAGGCACTGAGCTTCTAGGAGGCTCCGGAAGGTCTAGAGGTACATCAGACTCTGTTTGTGTTGACACATTTAAATGTCTGAGTGTGTGTGTACCAACCGAGACAATTTTAACTGGCGTTCTTGCTACAACTTGTGAAAACGCACCAGATGGAAGGGTGCGCTGAGACTCTTTTAATCGACATTTTGCAATTGCATCACCAGCAGATATTTTCTCGTGTACCATCAGCTCTCGAATTCATTAGTTTTTCCTCTTTGAATACCGGGCAGTCACGCGACCAGGCCGTGTGCTCAGTGCTCACCCTTGCAAACTGGGGCTTCAGTGAGGTGCAAGGAACCGCACCATGGCTGTAGGTATCGCAAATTGCACATACAAGAGATTACATGAAGTGCTGGTGCATGTCTATATCACTTACTGCTGCACATAACTCACAGACACACTACGGTACATGTCACTTTCACAAATATGATGATTTCAATTCGCAATAACTAAACATCGCAAATAAACATAAATTTCATATCATCAATTACGCTAGTTCGGTAATACAGTCAGTCATCGCAATTTATAACTTATTCCATAAAGACATTGACATTATCAACAAACTACCAAAAATCCACGCAGTAATTCCCCCAGACAAAATTATCAATAAAAACAATTCATAATAATCATAGCTCATGTTGATTATTAGTCTGGCGGACAATTACCCTAAATCCGATTTACTCCTTTTTGTGTTAATTAACAGTATTTATTTAAGCAAATAACATATCAATGTTTAAATTGTGTGTAAAGAGCACTTTTCTAAATTCTCGCTGTGCACAAAGGTGGCAGATTGACGTTGTTACGTTCGGTTTCAGCTTTTTTTTTTTCTACCTTTTAATTCTAACAATCTTGAATAAGTCAAGGACGTCACGTGTGAGGTAACCTATTAGTTCCACAAACATTGGAACATCGTCCCCTATGTAGTTTCAATGAAATAAAATACTCTACGACCCACATGGAAATAATCTGTTGCTTATTATGACAACTGAAATCCATTCTTTTTTCTTTTATTTCTAATCAAAGAAGAATTCAAATGTTCTTTAATGAGCTGTCCAAGTTGTTCTTTCTGTGAACACTCATTAAATAATAGTCTGTCTTGAATTCGATGGCCAAGAGGACAAGTTTTTAAACAGGGCTGGTTTTACTAACGAAAGTCAAGAATAATTTCTTCCAATTTTGTAAGTAGATGGAGGAACTCCACCTTGATTCCTCTTTTTAAGTTCCTTTGGTACACTAGATTACATTCTACATGCCTGATGTTATTTGATTATGAAATAAAAGGTTTTTGTCCCCAAGAAAATAATACATTAAAAAAAGAATAAATTTATGTGCATAGTTAAGGAAGGAAATCTGAAGAGTAGTCAGAAAAAAATAATTAAGCAAGTCAATTAACGCTAAACGAAAGATGAAGATACTTGAGCGATTTGTAACATTAAGTGTGGGCTTTCCAATTAGGTTTGTTCTTCATTTTTTATCGCTCTAAGCACATTATGACGCTCATGAATAACAACCAGTTCTCCGATATTTAAGACGGTCTAATATTCGGTGCCCATCCTTCATTTCAGTTATATGTACCATCTTCATTTGTCTACAACTTTTTCTCCTTCCCTTATCCACAGCATATAATAGTTTTCAAGTCTTTCTTCTTCTTCTTCTTTACATTTTATAATATGCAATTTATCAACTCTTTCTCTTCGCTTTCTTTTTCTTTTGTACCTTTAGTTAACTTTTTTTTTTGTTTGGGCGTATTCTTACCAGTGAACTGTTCTGTAATATACGAGAGTGCTCGATCACGTTGCAAATATTCTGAAGCCAGACACAATAGGGAATAGTTAACTTCGTTTATTCACTTCCAGTTTAATACAAACGGGATCTAGCTTTTAGTTCTAACTCTATGTTTGTTTACGTTTGTTGTTGCTGTATGAACATGAGCGGATTTATAGTGGGCATGGGGGAGGCCAATGTCCCCCCAGTCATTTTAGAATGGCTTTCAATTTTCATTCTAAAAGATAGATTTTAAAGTATTTTTCCCCCAGGGTCTCTCTCGTCCCCCCCCCCAGAGTATCTCTCCTAAATCCACCCATGTGTATGGACCGTTTTAAATGTATGTAACTCTTCATTGAATCAAGATAGGCTTACCATTCATTATTTATAAGACATGTAATTATACGCGGAGTTTAGTATATGCACAACTAAATTCAAGCATAACAAGCGTTATAAACTGATCTAGAACTGAAATTTTGGTACATTTTGGATGATACTTAACTGTTGTCTAGCTTCAAATGCCAATCGAGCTCTCCAGTATCGTTATCTAAACCTCTCAAATATGACTATTCATTACTTCTAACCATGAAGCTAGGAAAAAGAGGAGACAGGCAGCCATCAATTTGGAAATGAGTATTTAAAGTTATATTTTAAACTAAAAATATAATGAGTGAAATTATCACACGCAAACCTTGGTCCAGTGGTTAACTTTGCGGACTTACTATTGGCGATGGGTAGGCAAGTCGGTGCACGCCTCGCTGCCCTGTTTTCCCGAGTTTTCATCTCTTTCACTAGATAAATGCCGGTACGGCACCTGAACTAAGGTCCTGGTCGCTATTCTTTGCATCATTGCCCTCGAAAGAGTGATGTAATCCCGCAGACGTGACGTGATTAGGGCAAACAGATAGGCCTACGTAAAAAGGAACATTATTTAATACATCAACAGATCTTGCAACATGAAGTAAAAGATTGGTGCGATAACAACACAGGCCATTTCTCTACACATAAAAGCATCGAAACTTCGAAGCTACTTCCATTTCATGTTAGAAAAGCAACATAAGAAATTAAAAAAATAAAATATTAGTGTGTGAAAGAAAAGGTCTGCCTTATCAGTTATCACGTCTCTCACTTCCTGTTTCTACATGATGATGAGCGTTCATTCTGAAGTCAGTCAGATCCTGACCTGAAGGTCCCTGGGCAAGATGAACCGATGGTGATTTGACATTAAGATTGCATCCTAAGGGCTGGACTTACAGTTTAACGTGGGCTACGAACAATTTGTGTCGTCACCAGGAATTAAACCTGAGGTCGCTTGATTTTAAGGCAGCGAGTGTTACCACTCATCCACAGACGATACGACACAATATGTTTCCAAAATAGTTTTGATAATGCAAAACGTGTTTCTTTCCGCTTATCTACATTTGTATAAAATACAGGGTGTCCCAGAATTCTTTCCCTGATTACAAACATTCATAAGGCATAAAATATGACACATAGACAAATACTTTTTATCCTGAATTGCATGTAACATATTCAAGTTTTTGTGTACATATTTACTGTTATTTTGTTTGTTACAGGGTCCAATGACGTAACAACAACGGAATCGGATACCATTTGAAGAAACATGTACTCAAACCAGGAGAAAGCCCAATATGTCCTCTGGCATCACGAGAGACAGCCACCAAAAACAGCCCAGAGACCATTCTAGACGGCATACCATAGACAGCCACCAGATGTTAAAAGCATCAAGATGTGGTATGCTAGGTTTAAGGAAACAGGCAGCGTCAGTGATCTCCCTAGAACAGGCAGACCTGGACTTAGTTCGCAGACAATTCAGACAGTGAGAGACGCCTTCGTGAGAAGTCCCAAGAAGTCAGTCCGCAGAGGCTGACGTAAGTTGCAGATTCCTAAGACATCAGTGCACCGCATCTACATAAACATCGCCTGGATATCCAAGGATCACACGTAGAAATTTATTAATTGCGTACACAAAAACTTGAATATGTTACATGCAATTCAAGATAAAAAGTATTTGTCTATGTGTCATATTTTATGTCTTATGAATGTTTGTAATCAGGAAAAGAATTCTGGGACACCCTGTACATTAGTACCTTTCTTTAAGGTGCTTTTCTTATCTGCGGTACTAATTTATTAAAATCTTAATTTCATTCTTTAAGAATATTACGAGGACACTGGCAACCCATCTTAAGAAAAAAATAAAGGCAAACAAAACTACCTTTTTCAGGGGACAGTACTATTATAACCTGTGCACGAAATATACGTATATTTGAACTCATTTGTTTGTATTCATAAGGAGAACAATGTACAATATTCGAATGGTTGCACCCAAGGGATGGTCACATTCTTTCTTACCACCTCATAAAGGCTCCTTAACACAACAATGGATATTTTCCCAAGGAACTACCCTGAGACCTGTTCTGGTCTCGACACTTTTTTTTTTTATTAGGGGGTGTTAAAAGGAAAAAGGTGAAAAACTAAATAACGGTTGCGGCAGAAGAGAAAGAATGCTACAGGAAAACCAATTCAGATTTCGTGAAAGATATATGGAGGGCTAAACGATGGCCTGGCAAGTGCCAAATTAGTTCTTCATGATCACAACGAGCAAGCTAACAATCTGACTTGTCCCAGCAGAAGAGATTGTTATGTATTGTAACTGGTTTATTATGCATGGACGCTTTCTTAGGATCATTATAGGTCCCTTATATATTAAGGTTGTGATTTATGTTTGAGAGGTAATTGGTCCCAAATGATGATGTTAACAACAGCATTAATTTGTGTTTTATTATTATTATTATTATTTTCTTATTCAGCTCAGTATATCTTGTTAAAATACCATTGAAAAGAGTATTCGTATTAATCTATTGGTCAGGTTGGGTTCTAGATTGAGGTTAATTTCTCTCTACCTTAGAGAGTTTTTGTAAGGAAATACACCATGCCAGGGCGTACGTATGATAACAATCAAACCAGAACGAAGATAATAGCAAAACAATGTTAAGCAGAATGTATTCAATAATTCTACCACCTAAATTCCACTGGAAATCTGACCAACACCTTTTTTTAGTTAATGGTTGATGAAAAAAAAAACTTATTCGTGAGGAAACTTTCCCGAGCGGTCGTAGCTGTAGAACGTTCACTTCGCATTCCGAAGGGCCATGGATGGATTCGTGGCCAGCAGTCGCCCATCCTGACTGAGTCTTCCTCTGAGTTGCGACAGGCAAATACTGTGTGATTGTACCTTGAATAAGGCCAGTACCGATTCGTTTTCAAATTCTTCGTTTCGATTATATTGTTCTTGTCTTTAATGTTAACTAATTTTTTAGTTGTATTTGAAGTCAAATAAATAAAAACAAATTGTAATTATTATTTCGACAGTTCTTGTGTTAGACGTAGCTCCAAAATTAGACATCTTTACGAAACTCCTTAATGTGAAAAAAAGAATAATTAACTACATTCTAATAGATTAATAGGAACTAATGTCATATTAATTGCTGTTGCAAACGCTGAGTAATATTCACGATAAAATAACAATACCTTTTTGGAAATCGAGCACAGACACCAAGGTTTACGCTGCTCTAAGTATACATAAAAATAAGCTATCTCCTGTGTGATGTGCACGCGCGTGAATGGCGAATGGGGGATGTGGAGGTAGCGCTCCACATATTCTCATTCTCGACTTACGGTACGAAGTGAGGTGAAGTGGTCAGTCCCTAGGTGCCAAGGAGTACCAAGCTCACTCTGGTACTCAATTTGATAGGAGGCCTCAGAATGCCAGGCATGGGAACACTGCGAGGAAAGTCTCCAGTGTCCTGACCGGGATTTTTGAACCCGGCCGCCCAATTCGTAGTCAGACGCGCTTCCCCTTGAGCCACGGCGACTACTAAATATACATGCTGTGAATGTAATTCTTTTATATACAAACCTCGGGAGAAATAACTAAATTTAGTAAATTTAGAATGTCAAGACTATTCGCTCAGATGTGTATACTGCAAGTCCCAATTTACTTCGCTGGAACCAAATCGATCACTCGGTAACCAATTCTTTGTTGTCAGTGCCTTTCTATGTTTACATATATCTAGTTTATATGGTATATCTAGTTATAAATATAGTTTATGCTATATTTCTAACCGTTACTAGTAACCAGGCCCGTCATCAAGGAGGCCTAAAATGTTCTTGACTTCACATAGAAATCTACATTTATGTGTGTAGAGAGGAGGTAAATTAATATATCCGTGCCCCCTTTAAATTTCTCGTTGTTCCTCCTGAAGTTTGTGGCTGGCGCGCGGGGCTGTTAACATCTTAGCCTGAGTTCGTAATTTGTCTATTAAGAGTATATAGAACTTGTGACATACATTTTTCATGATTTAACTCAATTTATTCGAAAACTAATACCATTAGAATCAGTAAGTTCTAAGACTCGGCGCCGTGCTGTGTGGAATTTTGCAGACGGCCTCCGGAAAGCACCATTCGGGGGCGCATCCGACACGACTCGTGGTTGATTCACAATGGTTTAGTGTACAGTGGTTGCTATCTGACTTGGTGATGTGCAAGGTACAAAGTGAGATATGTGGGAAGTGGAGCAGCTTACAAACATTGAGCTTTACAGAAACGATGGTCCTGCTTCATCCTCCATTCTTCCCCGACTTCGCCCCATGAGGTTAGTCTGTTTCCTAAAATCGCATATAAATATTCATGACCAGGGCGGGATTCGAACCCACAACCTTGGATACACTGGCCTAATGCATCACATCACACGACTACCTGGATGGCAAACTGAACGAAGCTCCCAGCCATAAATAAATACCAGAAAAAAACAGTATAGAGGTAAAAAAATGCGTTTTTGAACTCCGCAAACATGAACTAAGCTACGCCTACGAGTTACACACTACCACGACTTACGCCACGTTTTAATCACTTTTCGAATTGAGAATTAGGGATCGGAATGCCCGCTGATTCAGAATATTTCCCATTAGTGCGAGAATAAGCGATCAAAATGGCGGTAGCAAACAGCTGACCAACACTGGATGTATGGTTACGATAAGAAATGTTTTTCTGTTTCTGCGCATGTGCACGAATCACACTGGAGCTGAAAACTGACAGTGCGTACTTAAAAAATCGTAAACTACAATCGTTGGCGTTTTTCCAGGATCACTGCTAATAACTACGATTACTGATGTTTCTCTGAAACATTATAGGATGATATTACAAGGAACTTTTCCAATTTATTTTAACAATGTGGAATTATTTTCGTTGAAACGTGCTCTTTCCTTCTTTTTTTTATTTATATTTATTTTTATTTTTTTTATTTTTTTTGCAAATGTCAGTTCTTATTCCTTCTAATATTCTTGTTTTATTTTGATCACTTCTTTTCCCACGCTGGATTTGAGTGGGTTACTGCAGACGTTTTTGACATTATTTGGGTTGATGAAAATTCTATTTTATTTCTTAGCAATCCTTCCGTGTTCCTTCTTGTTCCTTATGCCACTTAATACTTGTTCATCAGTCCATCTTATATTCTTCATTTATCAATTATCACATGTGTAACAACCCCGGACTTCATTTCTTCCGTTTTTTCAAATCTTCAGCATATCTTTTCTATATTTAAATTGTCCGATGTACAGGTTGTGTCAAAATCTAGAAACATTCTAGTAAACCGACAACAAGATCCACCTGAAGGGTACAGTGACGACCATTATGAAAGCCGCCATCTTGGATTTAGAACGAGGATTTTAAATGGAACTGACATCACGTGAAATTATTTTATGCTAGTTCGTTCCTAGAAGTTCTAATGTGATGTCATTTTTTAATGTATGTGTATTTGTTTAGGAGATAGGGACTGATAAATCTAGTATTTGGTTAAAATTAATATGGTTTGTCTTTGTACTACCAGGTGATTCAGCATGGCGCTAACCCTCCACAAACGGATCGAGTTTGTGCTGATGACTGGTGGTCGCAGTGCCAGGGTGATAGCGCGTCATTCACAGAGAGAAATCATGTCACACGCAAATATTGAAGACATTTGATGGAATGGAACCTGTGCGTGACAGGGAACACAATAGATGACCATGAACTACAATAGACGAGAATACGGCAAAAGCACTTGTGGCAACCACTTTAATGGCATCCTTATTTATGAGCACCCTGTATCTATTGGTGCTGCGAATACTTCTGCTAAATCTCAGGGCTTCTGTGGGACGTTGCTCATTAATCGTTTTCTTCACACAACTTGCTATCATATAACTTGAGCCAAGCCTTATATTTATATAGCTCTCAATACCAGACTAAAATTCTCGGTAATCAAGGGTGCAATAGTCACTATAGCCTTAGCTAATATACTTACTTTAGAAACGAAAAGTAAGATTAAATCTATAGAAATAACTTCTTTATTCAGAAACGACCCCTGTACTAAAGGGTACGAATCTATCACTGTGAGTCCACGACGGGAACTGAATATTTACAATTCATGCACATACTTGTATAGCTTTTTACATAACATTACATACTTGGATCTAGTCCAGTTAACATTGAACCAATCAGAATCAATTTCCCACATAAACCAAACTTTTTATAATCGCCAATGAATGCTCGCCAATACATGTACGCTTTCTAATGGCGTTGGTCATATCAATTCTATTGTAATCAGTTTAAAAGTAAGTATTGTAATTTTTAGATTATCACTTTCCCTGCTATAACTACTATGGCAAATTTGAGTTATTTTATTGGCACATATCAATATGATGCCTTGAACATGTAAGTTCAACATAAGTCAGGGATTATTATGCAAATTTGAGCAACAGAAAAAAAAAAATTATAATACCTTCCCAAAATATTACAGCAAGAAAAGAAAACCTATTTTTCGTATTTTAAATGTAACGTGTTTTCCCCCTATGAGTGGACAAAATAAATATAAAATTCAAAGAAAAGGAACATCAAACTACCAAAATAAGTTAACAGTTAAACGAAATATCCTACATATCAATGTAGGGCTAAAAGTGTTTTCATAAGGATGTCAAACAATAAAGACTGATAATAATAGTGAAGAGAGAGGCGTGACCTCCTAAAAGTGACCAGACACAAAAATATTACAGGCCGCAAGATAAAAACAATAAATACTGTCGTCAGGACACCCAAAAATCAGAGAGCGACAGACAGAGCTTCGTTCGATATCCAAGCGTCCATAAGAAGGTGAAATCAAAAGTATTTGTGACTTGTATCAAGTGGACATTACGTGTGGCTGAAGATACCTAGAAGTCCATCCTAACCCTTCTCTGTGCGACGACAGTCAGGACTCGAACTTAAAACATGTTAGGAAGGTAAGTGGATTGTGATTTTATTGACTTCTGTTCCTCTTCAAAGGTGCTTGTTTGTGTAAATTCAATTGTCTACTGTATCAAAGGTGATTGGGAGGTTTTCTTGCTGTGATATGGCATCGATACCTAAACCACCATTCTGATTATAATTTTCTTTTCTTTGCCCCGTTTTTAGTAAGATTAATATTCATGAAATAAAACAACTTTCACTATCATCAATTTCAACAATTATTTCCTTTTCTCTTTACTTAAATTTGGACACATTTTTTTATATATATAACATAACGTACCGAACAAAGATAAACTTGATACAACTTACTAGGCTAACTATTTACAATAGAATATTAGATCAGTTAGGGAACATACTGTTCCAAAAAAGCGTCTCGCCCGAGACTGAGTTGTACAGGATGATATATACAAATGCTTTATATAAAGCTAAACGTTCTGCAGGAAAATTACGCACTGTTGTAGCAAAATATTCATAACTTCGGAACTACAAAAGATATCAACTCCAAACTTCCAGTGATTATAGAATAAATATGAGGAAATCATTTACGAGTAATTACAGTCATGTGCACCTTTACAGCTTAGAGACGATGGCAACTGTCAGTCAGAGGTTCGTATTAAGGGCACTGCATCCGTATAATCCACATTTGCAAAAACACAAAAATGAGGATGACCCAGATAGTTGGTTACAGTTTCCACAATAGGCTCTGCAATTAGGATCTAATGTTTCCTTTGCGTATGTGTGTTTTATTTTACCGATGAGGTCCTTTCCTATGTCCACGGTGAGGTCAATAAACAGGACCATCATTATTCGTCTGATGCCAACCTATCGTGGACGGATAACAGTAAAGGAGGTGGTGGAAGCACGGTCATAGGGTTATCTGGGATATAGGACACATGAATTTTAAGGTCGATGTTCATCTATGTAATCTTGAGTATTGAACATCCTTCACGAGACCTTCACCTGAAACTTGAACATCCTTCACGAGAACATGTTTCCGTCATTGATGAATCCTAAAGGCATCTTATCTGTTTTTTACCAGCAAGATGGTGCGCCTCCGCATTACACTTCAGAGGTGAGAGAGTGAAATCTGGAATTTCTGGGATGTTGGTTCCGTCGACGCTTAAGTGTCCTCCTCATTCACCTGATCCCACGCTCCTTGATTTATATCTGTGGGACCATCTGAAAGATATGGTGTAACGACCTACACCCTCTTCAGCAATGGATCCAGGATGTCTGCATCGCCGTTGAACCAAATGGGTTAGGCAAAGTCTATGAGGATTAGAGTAAAAACGAATTGCTTTTGTGTCCACCAAAATGGCCGCTTCAACAAATAAACGTGGGGGAAAAATAAGTTTACATTTATATTTTTGGGAACGAGCTAGCCTACAACAATGTGTCACAATGGTCTTCCAATTTAAAGTTTTCTGTACAGAATTTGCTATTATTTTGCACGGTCTAGCATGTCCATAACTGAAGAATTAAAACATGTTTGAAAAACCGAGCCACACAGCGACAACAAGTGTAAAAAAAAAGTTAATTAGAAACTGAAAGTTTGGTCTATTTTAAATTAAACGGAAAATGGACAAACCTCTTGCGTCTGATATTTCCTCTTGTGTCTGACTTGAGATACTAATTGAACGCTCCAGCAGTGTTCGATTTGTAGCGGGGATGGTTTGGATTATCCCCCTCTCGGCAAAAATCTTCTCTGGTACTTTTTACAGATATATACCTCTAACCTGGAATATGGACGATCCCAAAATACCATATAATACATATCTCACTATTTCTTCCCTCTTCTCTGGAAATTGGACAAATCGAACACTGTGCTCCAGTATAGCTCAATCGGTTTAATTCAACCAACTATTCTGTCTAATATTTGAAGAAGTTTGGTGCAAAAATAAGTGAAAGTTAAAAAGAGATACCCAAATAGTTGTAAGTTTATGTCATGCTTAATATTCTGTTGATTTTTGTTTATGTAATTACGATTGATGTAACAAGCTTGATTTAAGTTTGAAATTGATTGCACCAAGCTAACTTGATTCAAGTTGGACGTAGACAGTTGCGTTGATATAATTAGCCGCTAGTGTCAAGCCACTGTGTCACGGTTGGGCCACTGATGGTCCTTCGCCTGCCCGACGAGTCTTGCCGATATGGTTGATTCAAGCTTGCAGACTTATCATGTAAAGCTTGATGCAAGCTTTTACACTTAACATTCCAAGTTTACAATAAGTTTGAATCAAGCTTATATCGAGGTACACACACACACACACACACACACACACACGGAGGGAGAGAGAGGGAACGGGAGAGAGGCTATTAAACAATGTCTTAGTTTATTGAAGAATCTTATTACCTCCTCTTGTACCAACAAAAGGTAATTATTAAATATATTGAATAGGCTATAAATTATCCCATGTATAATAAAAATGGTTTTAGTACTTCTTTCAGCCCAAAATGATTGAGTATTTGTTCTTACAAATTGATAATTTACTCCTCTCATTGCTTTTGTGCACACTCCTATGGAAGAACAAAGTAAAGACACATTGTTTCAGTCAACTGAATGCTATGAACGACAGACCTGTGCATTCCACCCACCCACCTTTCTTTTTGGGAAGTTATCGCTGTGTGGTTTTATCTTTCCACAAATGTTTTGGCCACCAAGGCACAAGTACTAAAACATTTTTATGAGTTATAATACACGTTCGGCTTATTCTTTTCAAAGCTCATAAACATCAATCAGTTACTTCGTCTTTTAGTTTAGAGGAGGAGGTAAAACAGAAGATAGCCTTTAGCTCTATGAAGTATGTATTTATCGCCATCTTGTGCTTAAGATATTAAAGGCAAACTAGTCCTATGATGAAAGTGTACCTAAGATGGCTCGCACATTATTTCAGTAAATATTCAATGATTATTTAATTTATACTTGTGTTCTACTAGTCACTGATTTCGGTTCGAACTCCGTTCGAGTTTATCTTTTTCACTGAGGGTTTTCAGTTTTTTTTTGTCCAGTTCGACTACCTCTTCTTTCTTATTTGAGTGGGTATTTTACTAAAGTCAATCCAGATATTGATTGTTGATCCTGTGATCCGAGTTCAATCCGGCTTGCGTTTCAACATGTTATCAGGGATGATCGGGACTGGGGGTGTTATCCCAGAACACGAAACATAAACCGACAAGGTTATACGTGAACGGATCTGGTCATTTGGATCAAGATCGGGTCCCCTTTCAGTCGGATCAACACCGGGTCACAAGACATGACTGTTTTCGGCTCTTCTGTTATCCATAAATTCTTAGGTGACCGTACCAAAGCCTCTACTTGAAATAAAACAAACAGAACGTATGAAATATCAAGTCTCTTCGATTTCATATAGCTAAGAAATCGCTCAAATACTACGTCAGTATAGACTATTATTAGCCATTTTAGACCCTTCCCCTCATTAGTAAGCAAAATTAAACAGATCTCCTATTCCTAATATATAAACGTCAAGCAAAAGTAAGCAAAACTTGAACTTCCTACTCCTGCATACTGACGTAATATTTGAACGATTCCTAACCATCTATATTAATGTGACGTCATTAATAGCACATATAATCATTGTAATCATCAGCAACGTTCGATACTATTTTACTTACAAGTTCAAAATCGAGTAACCCAATTCAGAATATGTTCCTTAAAAAATGAATTCATAGTTTCAATTACAGATGAATACATACATACAACAATTCTCACAACTCAATACATCTCAAAATCTATACTGACCGTTATGTATCCATAAATACTCCATGTCTCAAAGTCTGTTGTTACACTAACATCTTAATTCACCAAGTTCATCGAACTTGCCCATAAACTCAAATACAAGAGTTAGTTATTCTTAAACCATGACAGCCATCGTATTAGTACGAAGTCTCTTTATCAACGAAATCAATTAACAAATACTGAAGGTAACACAGAGTATTTAACTTTCTATTCCCAACACCAATAGACAAAATTAGGACCTTCAATATCATTCGAAAGACTGAATCTCTTTTGAAAAAGGAACCTCTTTGTAAAATGCTATTATACAGCTGACATTTACAGGTTCTATAACTACTAGCTATGGTCAACTACTATAGTCTTTAGAATATTTTTCTATGACCGTGGGAAAAGGAAAGGACTGCTAACACCCCTAAACTTACTGTAAGATACACATCCAGCATTTCCATCATATGAATAGAAGAAACTAGGAGAAAATCGTAATCAAGATGGCCCCATGTGAGTAGAAGTTGATGTTTCTAACCAAGTGAGTTTTCTACTATAGTGCCATGAAACCATGAACCTGACCTAGACAACATATAGAAGAAGAGACTCCACCATTGGGCGTGTTTCATTTCGTACAGCCAATCGCAATTCTTCTTGTATCTGTCCTTCGCTTTCGCGCCAGCAACGAAGTTTTATGAAAACTGGATGTCCCGGTTCGGGCGCCATCAATTATGTGATGTTCCATTTTTTTTATATATATATCCAATCGAATTGGAAAATTCGGTTGGATATTTCAGTTCGATTTTTATACGATATTTTTATTCGATATTTCGATACATTTAGTACATTTCTGTTCGATACTTAGTTTCAATATTTCGATATCATGGTTTGATATTTTGATTTTTCCGTTCACCATTTTATTTTGATATTTATTTCCATGACACGATTCGTTACTGATTTCTATATATCGTTAAATATCGATATTCAAAAATATAGAACTTCGATTTTGAATTTTAAATATCTAACACCTCTAGTGTAGAGGGAGCCAAGAGGTTAAGACTGATGTAAAATTCGACTGCGCTTTCTGTTCTGCAGTAGAAATGAAAAAGAATAATGTAAAATATATCTAATAACTTTACCTGCTTGCTTATTTAAGCATTCAAATGGTCTGACTTTTTAATTCAACTGTCTTTTTTAATAACGATTGTGTATACGACGGATTAGAATATCTCAAATCCTTATGAGTTTCCAAGGGTAGTGTGGAACATAGTGGCACCGTTAGCGGGTGGATTGGTAAGCCATTGAATGAAGTTTCTCCGGCCATTTTAAATGCTAAGCTTACAATCTTTCATTGTGCTATTTTTGCACTGTTTGTACGACATACTAGCGCCTGAACGATAGGAAATAGAGAGAAACTGACTTCAGATTTGGTTTCAGTAACCTAGATTTATCTTACCGCTTTCAATCGGGTTAAGCAACAACCTTGACTTATATTATTTTTTTACTATATGCACTCAGTGAATAGTGCTTCGCTAGCGTCTAAACGAAAGGCTTACAGAGAAGCTGACTTCAGACGCGGATTCAGCGACGTCCGTTTTTACGTTTCTGTGCAACCTAGTATCGGTACAGCGTTCCTTTAACGTACTTTTCTACTATATGCACTCAGACTCTAACGCGGGCAAGCGCCTTAGTGAAAGCAGATTGGAAGAAACTTACTTCAGATCTGAGTTCAGCAAACTCGATTTGTTAAGACAGTTTTCAATGTGGTGACTCCGTAACCCACATAGCATGCAATTTTATTACAAGTTTGATTTTCAGTTGATTTTCGCTTCTGTTGTTACAATTGATGTAACAAACTTGATATGGCAAGTTAGTCAGGTGCCAGCTCGAAAGCCTCTCTGAAAAGTATCCGACCTTATTCTTTTTTTCTAAGGAAAGGAGTGGAAGTTGGATGGCACCACAGCACACAGTGGTGGGGATATCCTTCATGTGCATGCCTAATGGGTGGCATGAACCTCCCTTGCTTCATCATCCGTTAAGCAACCAGTGTGTAGCGTTGTGTGGTTCTTTTTCGTCGCAGTTCTATGACATACAGAACGTTTGAAGCAATGACACTGCATCAAGTTTTGTCAGCCAAGTAGAAACAATACGTAAGATACAAAAATCTTTTGCTGACATGCCATCGGGAGTACACAAATAAAACAATGGTACAATCACTTCAAAAATCCCGCATGGGAGCGCATTTGTGGAGCAATATCAAAGTGATTCTGATTGTTTTCTTTGACTACCGTGCGACGAATACGCACCAGAAGCACAAGCAATGACAAAGGAGTAGTATCTTGACGTTCTCCGTCACCTACGGGATGCGGTTCATCGCAAGGAACGAGAAAACTGGCGCCTGCATCAGGATAACATCTCGGTCTATTCCTTGCACGTAATCTAATCTTTCCTGCCAGGAAACGGCATTCCTGTCGTTCCGCAAGCTCCATGCTCCCTAGACATAGCTCCTTGTGACTTCAGGCTTTTCCCTAAAAGCAAATCGACACTCAAAGTTACCCGTCCGAAGGCGACGTTGACAGTACTTCCAAAAGAGGCTTTGCACTAAAGGCATGTTTACAGCAATGGCACGATTGTTTGGTTTAGTGTGTAGAAGATGAAGGGTGTGATTGGGAATGTGATTAGGAATTGATACACATGAGGTATCCAGTTTTATTTTTTGGCATATGGTCGGATACTTTTCAGACAGACCTTATACGTCAGGTACAATTCAAGACTGATTCAATCTTAAGGCTTGTCATGATAAGCTTGATGCAAGCTTATATACACTTAACATGGCACACTTGCAAGAAGTTTGAATTAGGCTTTCTCTGTTATCGAGGATGATATTTTACACTATCTGCACTTCTACGATTGGACATGTTCCACTGGGCTTCTCACTCTTTCTTTCACCTGCACTTACCAATGTGAATGCACTTCCATACATAGTCATCGGTTCCGCCTTAACTTCACCCTTGGTAAAATAGTTCAAGAGTCATCGCACGAAAAAGTGGCGGAAGTGTTATAGGATACGAAAGTTACTTTATTATGGCTATTTTTTGTGCATGAAGTTGCTTGTAATTCAGCAACATGGTTTGGTAACCAACCGTCTTCTCTCTTCTCGTAACCAACACAACGAGGATGTGCAATACATGTATGTACGCTGTGCGGAATGCAAGCGGGAGGAAGGAAGAAAAAAGTCGGCTGCCTGCGATGGGGCGATTTATCACTGCGACAGCCCAGCTGAGACGAAGTGGTCAGGGAACTCATGAAGCAAGAAAAAAAGTTAAACTCCGCAGAGAAAGCGCGTCTCTTGGATAAAAAGGAGACTCATTGCGATTCTTGACCTAACAATATTTTCTAAACACCGCATGAGCTCCAGATGGTGTGTTTTAAGCAGAGACAGGGCGGCTAGGGGTGATGAAGCCCCCATCCTAAATATACTTTAGCCCCTCATCTTTATCATATATATATATATGTCCTAAATTTAAGTTAGTACCCCTCCCCCGAACCTTTTCAAGTCCTCCGAACATTTTCTTCCTGGTATTGTCATTCGTTTGGTTATATCGTCTAAACTCAGGAATTTCTCACAATTTTCTGCTTAGGGTGGGCGCACACCGACAAAGCATGTTGTAGCGGAGCAGAGCGATGCCGCACTAAATCCCATATTTGCGTCTGCTTTTAATCCGCTTGACTCTGCTCAGTCGGTGTGCGTGCCACCATTTAAACATATAGATAAGAACTGCTTCGTTTAGCTGAGCTCCAATTGTGTGTGTGTGTGATCATCTGAGCCCTATTCTCTAAACACCCCATAATTGGGGAAAACGTCGCGTGACCTCATAAATATGAGCGCAACCGTACTGGTGTGTGTGTGTGTGTGTGTGTGTGTGTGTGCGACTATCTTTGCAAAACAAAATCTTTATCTAACTTTTTTGTGTGCGACTGTGTTTACACACTAAAATCTTTATCTAACTTTTTGTGTGAAACCATGTTTACAAAAATCTTTATCTAAATTTTTGTGTGCGACTGTATTTACAAAAGAAAATCTTTGTCTTCTTATTATCAAAATTATAGTTACTGATTATATGAAGTTATAAATCAGAGCTTCAGAAATGAATTAAGAAAAAGTAAGTTTAAGTTTTTAATCCTGAGGCCTTATAAGGCTGCAAATTTCTCTTGCAATAATTTTGTACTATATGGACTCAGTCTATCTAGAACAAAAACAGATAGACAGAAATTAATGTCGGTTTTTGGGGCTTACATTCCTTGCTTCAAGGTCTTTGAACCTAAATCAGCAGTAATTTTCTTCGAGTTCTTCCTAATTACCGAGATAGTTAGTGACTTTTGATACATCCTGTGTGAAAGAATGGTTAAACATTTGAAAATTGGCCTCATAACATGCTTAAAGTACAAAGTGTTTTGGGGATATTTCTTAATATGCGACTCGCTCCGAAAAACTGTTTAATGACTTGTTTTTTCAGACTTTAATTGTTGCCGTATGCTTCAACCTTCTTCCTAATTTCAAACAGAATTTATTCGATATCCAAAGATTAAACTGTACTAAATTTATGAAGTTTTCAACAGAATTACTTCCTAAAAAAATTGTATTATTATTATGTTCTGGTTTTACTTTCCTTTTCCGTGTCATTAAAGGTTTATCCCTCTCTCTCTGTTGATCGTGAACTTGGGAAGTAGATGTGATTTTCATGAAAGAAGTTACTAGAAAAATGCCAACATTTTCAGTTTGGGAAGACTACAGCCTCAATTGGAGGTTATAAGTAAAGTTTTGTAGACATGCTATCGTTTTTAACCTACTCAGTTGAAAAATTTAAAAGTTGGGGTGTGATCGAGAATTTGGGTGGCCTGACAAAATGCAGTAACTTTTATAATTAACAAAATATGCACACAAATATTGGAGACGTAGAGAATTTTATTACACAAAATAAATCTTATTCTGTTTTTCGTTCGTATTGCAGGCTAATCCTTATCTCTTTCGTTTTGCAGATTAATACTGATTCCTCTTTCGTTTTACAAACTAATACTGATTCCTTTTTTTGGTTTTTTGGTCTAATCCTAATCCCTACTCACTTTAAAGACTAATCGTTCTTTCAGGTTTGTAGACGATACCACTCGCTTCAGTATTATTCATTTATTACAAACAACGTCGCGTTTCCATAGTCGCACCATAACAACAAACCAACACACACTCCTACTTCTACTTCTACTTTCGGAAACACAAGCCGAGTTAACGAATACTTTGACAACGTCGCAACGTAAACCGAAACAGTGTTGTCAATATTCAATTCAAACGTGTTTTATTTTTCTCAAGCGGTTTTTTGGTCATTAAGCACCTAACTTTGGAGTCAACTATGTTAAAATTTAGCCAAAGGTCATTTTATTTTCAACCTCAATGTCGCTTGTAACAAAATTTTGTCTGTGTTAGAAAGTTTATGTGACACTTATTGATTTGTTTCGATATAGTGAACCAATCATAGTTTACCATTACCATGACTCCGATGTGTTAATGTCCTGAGGACAAAAAGGTATAGTTTCAAGTGGAATCTAAACCACTTCTCATACAGCACCGTTAAACGGGGTGACTTGAGACATATTTTTAATGTTTGCTCAGGTTTAGACACTCTATATTTCGTTTTCGAAGGGTATTGGATACGGATTTGTGCAAGTACTCATTTATGATTGGATACATGGTATTGGCAACATCAGAAACACATTGATTATAAATTGAAAAGCGTTGTCTTATGTCACCCCGTTAGCTGGGGTGACTTGAGACATAAACGTAATTCGTTGGTTAGTCTCAAACGATGTGGCTTTTGGGATTAGTTGAGACAGAAATTGGGCTTTTAATTATTTTTCTAATATTACAAACATGGTTTTAAAGTACAAAACCTCAATCATACAGTAGGGCATAATTCCTGAGGAACACCCTAAACTGTAAACCAGCCATGCAATCACATAAAAACGTCAATAAAAACAATAACTCTTCACTTGTTCTATATACGATACACGTTCAATATATATACCTAGAGTTCATTTTTCGACGGAACTAATTATAGAACCCACAGATGGAAGTTTCAACAATTAACTTTTCTTACAGAATTCGACATCAACAATGATACACTTTTAGGAGACACATATACTTTCAGGACTTGCAAAATCTTCACTCAGAATACTTCTCCTATGTACCATAATGCAACAACCGACGACTACGCACGGAATCTGTATCAGTTATCGATGTGGCTAACTGTAAATTCTAAAATTGTACCGCTGTCTCAAGTCACTTTGTTGTCTTAAGTCGCCCCGTTTGACGGTATGTACTAGGATTATGCTACGAGTCTCTCCTTGAATATATTGAAATATCCCTGGGATAACCCCCCTTTTTTAATATATGCGTAGCATATTTAACGAATATTTGAGTGTCTTGGAATAACAAATATGCTGAGGAGAATATTCCTTGGGCTGATCCAGGTTACAAATATGTTAAAAACGTCTGTCCTTTGAAGATATTCTGAAAAAAATTTCGGAATGGTCCAGAAATGCCTCCAACTTACAATATCGTAGTAGAGACTCGGAACGTCCTTATTTGATCCCAAATGTTCTACTCATTTTGCGGGTGTAAATGGGATCCTATGCTACGTAGAATGCGTTCTCATCGGGAATTGAACCCGAGATCCCTTAATTACCATGGATGTAAATACGTTAGACGGATTGACTGGCCCAATACAATTAAGCTGGGCCAACTTGACGCCAGTTTTCGATAACCTTGGCTGGTGAATTGTGATTTACTTGCGTCTTATTGGCTGATCTATGCCTGAGCGTGTGGAAGCAAAGAATGGAGGAAGATCTAGGTATTCTTGTTTATTTATGGATATATTTATTTCCTCTAAGGAAAATAAGAGGAAGATTTGAATATTTTAAATATGGTGATGCACTGCTGTGCCTATAGATGCACATCAAAATGGGAGAAAGGAGGAGGTGTGCAGTTTCACAGATTATTAAAAGAATAATAGAATATTCACATTTAATAAATATACAAACTTATTCTGCCGCCGGTTCTCCATATGAAACTCTTAGGGCTGGTATTCATGAAAGCTTGCGTTGCAAGTTGAATTAACTGAACTAATCCCTTGATTGTTAATAAGAACAGGAGATATAAAAATGAATCAAATCAACTGTGCATTGAATGAAATAAACCTAAATTATAATAGAACCTTTGACTATTATTTTAAACGAGCGTATCGCTGTCGAAATTTTAAACGGAAGTTACGTCAAGAACTGTGACGTATATGAGAAGAAAAAATGTAAATATACATGACCGCGCACCTAACTTTAGCTAGCCTCCACGATCCAAAGTCACTAATTTAAGATAATCTACGAAAAATGCAAGAAAGCAATTATATGAAGATATAAAAATATATTTTGAAATAAAAAAGAAAATGCCAGCGCGGGAATCGAACCCGGTTTTTTTTACTCAGCAAGCCAACGCCTTAACCACTACGATATGAACTTCCAAAGGAACTAGACGAATACAACAGAAAACAGGGGCAACTACCCATTCACCCTCCCCTCACAATCGCCGGCCATCTAATTATTTCCCTTCCACGTAGTATTCATCCGCCAAGTAGTAGGCCCGGTCAAAAAAGTGAAACCTAAATCCACCCCTGGTTACTTGTTACTGAAGGACTTAGGGGAAAATTAGTTCTCAAGCATATCCCCACCTACTGGAGTACTGGACACAAGTACAGTGTTTCTCTTCTTACAAGAAAATAGGTACTAGTGAAAACATACGAAATGCGAAAGAATTTCCTCCCTACAAATAACACCCTGGCCTTCCTTACACGCGAAAAAGTGCTAATCCTTACGGCATGTTGCGAGCTTGGAAGTAGTTGCTTGCATGACCGCTAAATGTAAGGAATGAAATTGTCAAAAATAGAGTTAAAAATCTATGAACTCGAAACTGGGTGTCTTCCTAATGCCAATCCGAAACCACTTGACACGGGGTTCAGACTACTTCAAATGTTAAAATCATCTATAAATAATAATATACACAGAATATCATTGAAATTATATAGATACTATTAACCGTTCATGCTGAATATGTACAGCTGCCCTAAAAAGTTTCTGGTCTCAGCTACAAATCTACTTTCGTGTCTAATATTGTGTCCCGTGACCGTACAATTTTCAGTTCATCATGGAACAGAATATCGTCGTTGCGCCGGCCAAACCTCGTAAGTAACATAATTTTCGAAAATGAGATTTTTCTATTATACCGTAGTGTTCAGAAAATTTATATCTTCTGTTCTGCCGAAGCTCATAACCATTCCTCTAATGAAAACGCTTGTTACACAATTCCAAAGTATTACAAACTTTCGTGTTCAAATGAATTTTTACAACAGTTTTTATGTGTTTCCTGAATATTTTTTATTTGAACACATACAAGTACAACGACGATATATGCTTCCTGTGTTATAATCAGACTTTTCCTCTTAATTTTCATATTATTGCTGTGGGAAACATTATTTAAAACAGTTATATCAACTGCAAAAATATGGTTCATTTTTCGTTTATATTGTGGCTAAAATAATTTCGATTTCAAAACAAGCAATACACTCCAAACATAAGCTTTCTATTTGTTTTAAATTTACTCTATTCAGGAGATAATTGTCCTTTGTGATTGCTGCAAAACGTTTGAATGACAAACAATTGTACGGAACGTGAAGTTCAGCTGTTACTTAATCGATTACACCTGCCAGGTACATGGCTTGTGCGCGCATGAGCTGGCTTCAATTTCGGGCCGCTAGAAGTAGATTCGTCTCCCGTATCTAGATCCATGGGAAGATAGGAGGAAGATCGGAATATTTTAAAGAAGGTATTATACGGAACGTGATGTTCAGTTGTTTTTTCAATCAATTACACCTGCTACGTACTCATGACTTGAGCTGGCTTCAATTTCGGGTCGCTAGAAGTAGATCCGTCTAGCGTATTTAGATCCATGTTAATTACAAGATGAAAATAAATCGTTCATATGGCAAATACCATCCAGCTCTACGTAAACTATACTGGAGTGACTACTTAGTGTTGAAAGATAAACGTCAGAGCAAATATTTAAACTCGTTTGCCCACTTCCAGTCTAATCCGATGTGGACCAAGTTTTCGGTTCTAACTCAGTTTTATACTCTTGATATCGCTGTGTGGCTCGTTTTTTTTTTTTTCAATTTAAATCTTAATTCGTGAGTTATTCATGTAAGAGTGTATCGTACTCTGCATACAACAGAAAATACTGCAAATAATATTTACGTTTTTTTGCAAGAATTAAGACATAAATTAAAAAACGGGCCACACAGCGATATCTTATGTAAAAAAATGAGAATCGAAAATTTGGTCTATATTGGTTTAGACTGGAAGTGGACAAACGACATTAAGTTTCCTCTCCGCTCCCTAGCTTCAGATATTCATGAAATTTTCAATGGCTCCAGTCAGTCCAATATCGTATTAATGGAGGTCGATGGGCAAATACACATCAAGTTATAACATGCACATAAGAAGTTGTGACGCATTTTCTCTTGACTTTCTCTGCGTCATAAACTCACCTAAAGATTCATGTAAGTTTACATTCCTCTCCTCAAAAGCATTCCCTATTCGTGCGCTTTTCAGCCGAAACTAAGTAGCTTCTAGAACACTTTACGTTTGATGAAATTCGCTACTGTTGGGAAAATAAACTTCACAGATTTGCTCTGTTTTTCCTCGTTCAACTTAACTTTCTATCTTAAGAAGAAGAAGACTGTATCCGAAACAGAAATTCTTTATTTTATTTTTTCGCGGATAATCCATTACGTACGTCACGCGTAAACAGTCTTTCACGCTTTGAAATAGAAAACGTAAGTTAGAATGAAGATAACCAGAAACTGAATAGTAATTTTTCTTCAAAAGAATGCACATTAATACTTTTCGCAGTCTACAAATTTCGTTTATAGATCATTAAGCATTGCACCTCACGAAGTGTTATCATTAAGGCGAAAAGCAACTGTGTATTGCAATATCTTTTGATAAAAAGCAAGTATGCAATTGACTCATTGTAAGTCTCCATGATTATAGGCTACCTGGAAGAATGCAGATAAAGGAGTGTATAGAATATGCAAAGAACAGTAAGGTGAAAGATCGAACAAAGGAACTATATTGAGAAATATTGTTCACTTATTAGGTGTGGAGTAAGCATGCGATGAGAAAAAAAAAAGCGACAGAGTGACTAATGTCTTGTATGCGACAACATACAGTACGAGGTAACTATACCGAGACAGACATAAACAAATCCACCAGACTTGTTCTCTACTTTCTTGTTTCAAGTTTCTTTTTTATCTTCTTGTTCTGGCGGGAGTCCAAGAAATCGGATTGTTTATGGTTTTGCGGAGTTTCAGATTAATGACACCGAGGATGTTCCATAAAAAAATAGAACTTTGAAACAGTATACAGAGTCAAAATTATATCCAATTCATGGATTTGAGCAAAGTTTGTAACTAAAGGAGTAAGGGCTCATTTTCAAGCCCTCTTGCGTTGTTTGCGATTTGGGTGAATAGCCAGTTGAAACTCGTTTACAACACGTAATAAAATTACACCACGAAACACAACGTGTTTCAATTGGCTACTCAGTCTAATCGCAAGCAGCGCAAGCGGGATTGAAACTGAGCCCTAACGTATAATAGCAGAGTTTTTCCCGTGTAATAATTTTATGTCAAGGAATTAGTATTGCACAATAGACAAGCATACACTCCGCCCCCTGTCAACTTTGCATAGAAACATGCACTAGGTGCAACTTGATGTTTTCCTAATTCGTCATGTCCTACGTCGATATTTGTCGAGAGATATTACGTCGTTTGTGACGATGCCACATTTGGATTCTTGTAGTTTCAAAAATAGTAAGCACTCGAAAGTTCTTCAATGGAACCCTTTTCTTGTTTCGGTTGGAAGAATTCATCCTTTTATTGGTGATTACTTTTCGAACTAGCTGTATGTTTATTCAGAGAACATACTACATTTCGAAATGTCACAATTTAGCATAACACCTAAACCTCACGTAGTGTATGTAGTCAATTTATTTCGACACACGACGCGTACCAAATCGGCAGTACCTTTTATGCAAACGCGGCGGTAATTTCATTTTCGGCATATTTACATTTGTAGTTAATGATAGTTAGGAAGAACCCAACAGGACAAAAGTTTTGGTACAACGTTGATTTTTCCTGTATATGGTTGGTAAACGGTTGGTCCAACGTTGATTTTTATAATTGTGTGTTTGGTCCAACGTTGATTTTTATTATGTGTTGTTTGCCCAACGTTGATCTTCATTGTGTATGGATGGCAAACGGTTGGCCCAACGTAAGAAAACATAAAATTTGTTGTATGGGCGGTTACAGCACTATGGCTTACGCCCGTCCCGATACGAGGAAACTCCTTATCTGGGACACAGATGAATTTAACTGTTAAGAAATTAAAATCAATTAAAATTTGAAGATGTTAATGCTCTTCAGAAAGAACCTAAAACTGATGTCAAAGACCAACATTAAAATAAATAAAAAAACGAAAGGTGTATAGGGCCTTCAGTGTAATAGGTTAAAACAAAAATTGTAATGCTGTAAAAGGGCCTTAACAATATATTATAAAAGATTACATTACGAAAATTAACATGTAATGGGCATTTCAAATTGGCATTAAAAGACCTATCTCTCGCAAAAACTTAAAACTCTATCCAACACACCAGAATCATCCCCAAACACTGATGCCATTACATTGGGAATGTTATAGCGCTGTCTGATGATCATACCCCAGTAGCACAAAAACGTTGAAAATACGTGGATTAAACGTTAATAACGAAATGCTATTTTAACGTTCAAAATGTACCGAAATAACCTCCTGTTCAACGGTTTATTTGACGTGGTTGCAAAGAAGCTCGTTGAAATCCAGAAGCGGACGATGAAGAGAGGTTCAGTTGGCCAAAACAAATCTCGGTTTCTGTCTACTGGTATACACATTTAGTTCTATTTTGTCCGTTGCTTTCATCATGATATACGATATTAATTTTCCGACAGTAAATTATTCAACGGCCTGTAAACAGAATGTTAAATATTACAATTTTATTATTTTTGTATAAATATCTTTATTTTTGTAATATTTAGTAAGAAGGAAAAAATAAATGGAATTAGTTTAGATTGTGCAGGAGCAGACGAGCATAGTAACACCGAGCTTAGGCAATAGGATTTAGTTTTATGGTAAGTTTATACGAAAAATTTATACGCAGATAATGATTAACAAATTAATGTGATTAGGGACAAAAGACAATGATATTTGTAATAAGATTATATTAGTTAAAATTTATTAAAAATAATGAAACTTACTGTTTAAATTACTGAGATTAGAGAAAGGAAATAAGTACTTTTATGTGAAAAACTAATAACAAGACAGTAACCTAATACTTAATTGATATTAGTAGTTTTATATTACACATTAATTTTAAAAAAACAAAGGTTAAAATATAAAATGTAAGTAAGATTTTAAAATAACCAAACACTTATACCTTAAACGTTCGTTTTTACAGGATTTTTTTGTTTTTTAAAAATTTAAGTAGAAACAAAATTAAACAAGTATTAGTTAACTGTGGGATAGAGGACATTTTTTTACCAGCCGAGTAAATAACGTAATTTTTTGCTTTAATTGAAATCATGTTTTAACAATAACTTAAATTAATAAAACCCTTTTTTGGATAAAGGCCGCAATTTAAAGCTAAAAAGCGAAGCTATAAAAACTTGGCTCAGCATTATTTTTTGTTAAACAAGAACCACGGCGAAAGTTTTAGTTTCTAACTTTGTAAACCCTAACTGTTTTTATACTAATAATGTAAAAATGTTTTTAAGTTAAAAATTTAAACTTTAAACTTAACCATATTGTTTTACTAATTTTATAAGTGTAAGTTAATTTAACACAAGAACAGTTGGTAACACCTAAACATAACAGCAGTAATTGTTAAAACTTTAATAAACTATTATTATTTTAATAAGGATTAAAACAAAACATTTGTGTAACCTACAAACATTTTTTTAGTGCTTTTATTAAAAACATTTTTATTAACAGCAGATAGATGAGTTGTGCTTTTAACTTTATTTAGTTAAATTTTAAGTGTAAATAAGTTTGTAGTTACAAAAATAATATATGTATATGTAAGTTAAAATTGTATATATTTGCTGTGTTAATGTTAATTAACTAACTTCTTTTGCCGGCATGTTTTAGTAATTTAAAAAGTAAAATTATTATGCTTTTTGTTACCCTGTTTTGAATTTTTAAAAGTATATTGGTTATAACTTGTTTTAAGTAAGTTTAAAAATAAAACAAAAACTTTTGTAGCCGTATTTAATATTTTAACTTTACCGCCAACTATTTTAATTTTTAATTATTAGCCCTAAACCAGTGCTTTACTGAGTATGCCATCCTTCAATTTTCTTATGTTTAAATTTATTTTATGCAACGACACAGTTACCAAAAAAAATAAGTGTATAGACAACATGTTGCAGAGTTCGAACCTGGAACGTTCCATACTCGTCGTTGGAAACTCGTCGCCTTATCCCCTCACCTTGAAAGTCACTACTCTTTTACGGTATCTGTAATAACAGGCAGTCTAGAATGCACTCGCCACAAATCCAGACGTGTCGTTTCACCATCATGTAAGAATAAGAATAAAGAATACTTTCCTTCTTTCTTTGTTACGTGCATTTTCCTTCTTTAACACGCTCTGACAGTCGCTGCTGTATTAAATTTGTATTGCTCAAGAAGTGTAATATGTCACTTTAGAAAAACGCATATAAAGCGAAGTTTATGTCATAGTTGGAAACACTCATATTAACGCCCTATTAACGAAATTAAATGTTCGTTGAAATAAAGTCTAAAGTCAATCTGTTTTCAACATGCAAGTGATAGCATGATAAACGTAGTTAATTTTATTCTACTCACTTTTGGGCACAAGTTGTTATGCAATTAACTTGGAAAAATAATCTAGGGCACAGTTCAATTAAAAACACGTAATATTAACGTCCTATCAACGAAACCAAATTTTGTTTGGAACAAATTGAAATTCAACGTGTTTTCAACATGTAAAAAAGGACACAAAATAGTTAATAGCATTCAATTAGCTTTTAATTACAAATTGTTAAATTAGGAAGAATCCCATGAAACGAAATCTATACCATAGTTGAAAATAACAGTTGAATCCACATTGAACTAATATCTTATCAACATTATCAAGTCTTTGTTGAAATATAATTTAAAATTAAACTTAATATTTCCAACCGATAACGAATATTCAACGAAAGCAACCAAAAATCAACGTTCAAAACACGTTTATGTGCTACTGGGGTATCAAGATCATTCTAAAATCATGTGACGAATACTGAAAATTACATAGCAGTTATTACAATGTGGTGGTCCAAACGTAAAAGCACTTCTTCACGCCTACTAGCTGCGCAAGATGTTCATGAAGCAGCGGTGACCTTAATTCCCTTCAACGTATTGACACCAACGTCACTTCATCGTCGCTGCCATTCGGTCAACGCAACTTGTTGTTAATATATCAGCATGTCCTGGAAGGGAGCATGCTGAATGTCAATGTTAGTTCCTAAATAGTTCTTACGAGTAACTTTATCTGTGAATTGATTACCACAGATACCAACATGACTTTGGTATCCAGCAAAAGACGACCGCACCACCAGCAGAGAGGATGACATGTGTCTTACGGAGGACACACAAGCGGTTGACCCAACATTGATTTTTTATTGCGTATGGTTGTCAAACGGTTGGCCCAACAATGCCGATGTCCGTTTTGTTGACCATTCCCTAACCAACCATTTCCCAACTGTATACAAATATTAAACCTATATTGAAATCCGTCCAACTGGTTCCCAACCAATATTTATACATGTCCATAATTTCCCACTTAGGGGTCATCCATACATGGGGATGGATTATTAAAGAATTAAGTAAAGCATCCAGGAGTATAAAATCTAGAGAAGTGAGATGAACATCGTGGACAACCACCCTATACCAATGCGGGAAACCTATGTTCAAACGCTGTCACTTCTCAGAACTAATGAAGAGATTCACCGTCTTGTTTAGATGTCCTTCTTTGTCATCCTCCTGTATTTGTAGCATGAGAAGTACAAGTATGTCCAGGGACACGATACGATGACAATAGTATCAATGATGAAGGCGTCGTACACCTTTGTGCTCAATGCGTACAACAAACCTATTCTCTTTAAATTTGGCGAACATGTTTCAGGAAGGGTAGTATCTTTTCACGTGCCTGAAATTCTGTGTATGCTCACCACATTACTGAAAATTTTAGAAGTGGAAAAATTGTTCATGCTCTTGTATTCAATACATTTTCTTACACCACACACGTGAAACATGATTACCAAACAGGTCATTGCGTTGATCGTTGTGCACTTTGAAACCTGGTAAACTGTTCCACAAAAGCGTCAGAAAGAAGTGCCAAGGATGATTTTGCATGGCGCTCAAAACATCCGATCTTAACAAAATGCATGTGTCACTGGTAAATCTGTAGACATACCATATCAAATATCTCGAGATTTCCTTGTATGTGACAGACATCCAACCAAAACACATACAGAGTTCTCTCTGCATTCGTGAAACTGGTCATCTCGATCCCAACTGCCCACTAAAGCTCACAATGTCAGTATTGACTTCTACATATATCATATTTGGTACATTGTTTCATAGCATTGTTATGTACTGATTCTGCAACTATTTGGATATTCTGTAGAACGAGTATTGACATCGTTAAAACTTATTCTACTGTTTCTGTGTTGAAAGATTTAGTCTATAATTATGGATGAAGAAATGGATTCTACGTCCAATTAAGATTGCAAAAGTAAGGTTTAAGATGTGAATATGATCTGTATACAACCAGGGATTCGAGATAGATTACTGAAAAGCTGCATGAAACAGTATGGTGATATTCTTAAGGTTGACGTAAATATTTAGTTAGTTATCAAGTTACACAATGCATAGCAGAGTTCTGATATGGATTACCTATGAACGTTGACAAGTTATGCACATTTATGGGTAATGTTGAATAAATGATTCCTGTTCTCGACTCAATCACAATTTATATTTGATTTGCATATTAGTTATTATATTCAACCAGACGGAAGATACTAACCTCAACCCGTAATTGGTAATTACAACATTGTGGATGTTCTGTACATAGTGTTTCTACAAAGTATTTCAAAATTATAAATTTCATGGAACACTGGGATTGAAGGCAAAATACACCTATAGTAACAATGAAGAATTCCACTCGCTGGCACTTTATAAAAGTATGGTTTTAGTTGAACTATCTGTAAAACAATAATTGGTTGTAATGAATTTTACGTCAGCCATGGGCCGAGTGCACAAATATCACGTGGGGGAGTCTACTATTGTATATTCATTGCATTCTCTTCTTTTACAAGTAATTTCACTGGAATCGGTTTGTCTCCTGTCAGTGAATGTACATTTATTGTTTAACAAGTTTAAAGGAAGATTATGTCACGCCGAACGTATCCAAATCCCGATTTTTCGTCCTGACTTAAGAATTCAAACAGGATTTCATCGAAACTGTTTGTTATACGATGCACTGTTTGTGATTCATGGAATCACGTTAAATCCAAAGCACCAGTGATACCGCATACAAGAACATATTTTCAATTTGAAGGATCAAAAGAAAATACTCTTGAAACAATGCCGACAGCCTCTATTACGAAATACCTTTGAGCAGTGTTCTTCGAAGATCTAAAATTCAAAGGAATTTAACATCGATGTATGTGCAGCCTTTACTCAAGTGGGAATTTTACTCTATAAGGTGGCTTAGCAATCCGAAGGACATGGGAAAAAAATCCCATACGATTTCTTCAGTCATATCAGCCAAATTCCGGGATTGTACCTGGTCGACTACCTTCCAACATCTTTACAACAACACATTAAATCGGCCTAAGCATGAGATGGCGAAAGTACATAAATAAATTCAATAAAATTCAACGTCTTATCTCCAGATAGAAGAATCAAGCTTACTTTTAAAAGCTGAGAGATGCGTAATATTGTGAGGGGCAACAGCTTATGTTTTCCTCCTTCAGGCGAATGAAACTGGTGTGTAAATTAATCAATACAATTATCTCTGTATCTATAATTTGTACTCGTAACTTTTGTAGTTTTCAATAAATATACCAGACCAAATCTTTGTCCATTTTTGTCCCCTTTTTGTTATTATTTTAGCACCGTTTTCCCTCCCTTTTTCCCTATGAAAATTCCCCTTAAAAATCCTAACCCTGAACATAACCTACGTGACATGAATTACTGGAACCTGAAGTTTGACTCTGGAAGTGTCTGTGCTGCCACCTATTGTCACATTAATCAAGACTTCTTGGACTTCCCTTTGAATACGCCACTGGTGGAAAAACTGTCGGCAATAGAAGCATCCAAGGTCTTAAATCAAACGGAACAACTCTTAAATAAACAATATGCTGTATTATTATACTCGTCAACTAAGCATAAGATGAATTTGCCTTTCAACCATTTTGGTAACCAAATGTAGGCAGTTTGAGTGGGTGCCTATGTTTATGTATCTGGCGAGTGATCACCGTTGCATAATAAAGTTTTCTTTGTGTTCATTGTGTTTGCCTTTATACATCTATTGGTGTTATGGACTTATATTTCTTTCTTTTTTCATGATGAATATGTAATCAGTTTTTTAACCTATGGTGAACAAGGTGGCTGTCTTGCAGGATTTCGAGTGTATTATTGATGATATGTAGTGTGACTAAACCCTTGTATTGTTCACTCAGGGTGAGGTATATAATACTTTTCGATTGAAAGGACCAATATATCATGATTACATGACGACGCTATAATAGCTTTGCCTCGAGACATTAAAGATGAGATCCTTTTTAACTGCTTCTTACAACCATGAACTCCGCGGACTGTCCTCTTAAGTTTTTAGAGATGATATCTTCTACTTAAATGCAATTAGCTTCGTATTGCGAGATACTGGGTTCGATACAACAGGCCTACCATCCTGACGGAGGATTTTTTAGGGTTTTCCACCAGTTACACGAGTCAAATGCTGGAATTTGCAATTGAACAAGGGTCAAGATAATGGTTTCTTAAGAAAATAAGACTCTCCCATTTCTTTACTTAAAAAGTCGGAATATTTTGTAAAACAACCGGGACATGTCAAAACTTAAAGGAAAAGGACTATTTCATATGATATGTTGTACTTGAAATATGATACTAATTTAAAAATCTCACCTGGTTGACAGCGTCTGGCCGAGCACCATGTTTGATAGTTCCCATTGTTATCTACTTCTTTGATGAAGGAAGAAATGCTATTCTAATACTAGCATTTATACTGCACTTACCCTGATAATGCCCTAACTTGCAGCAAGTATGCACGAAGTTTGCCATTACCAGTTTGCAAACTTGCTACATTCTTACAGCAAACTTTCTAGTTGACAGGGAACAAACTTACTACAAACCTTTCACACCAAACTTGCCTTGTTAAACATCAAGTCTGTGGTAAAAAAAATCAACTGTCTGGATTGGGACTCGAATCTAGAATCTTCAGTTTTGCTGGTTGTCCGTCAATTTAACAACTGCTCTATAGTCCCACTTCTGACTGTCTTCTGTTTTACTAGTCCTTTTTGTTACGGAGGCAGTTTCTGAAGTAAATGCACTGAAATACGCTGAAATTCTTAACTGCGAAAGCTCATTGATTCTGTTTGAGAGCTATGAAGCCTGCTTCGTCGATTTTTCGAAAGCGAGCCTCCTCAGCAAAATCATAATGATGTGTATACTTTACTGATCGGATCGATGCCATATTGCGTTTTTGTTCTTTGTATTGTGTATAATGAAAGAAAAGAATAATTATTTCACTTGAGTTGTTTAACTTATTTTCGGAGAAACAAGCACAAGTTTGAAAATTGTGTAACATGTTGAAAAATACCTATAGCTACAAATGGTGAATACACATTATACTAGGCAATATTTTTGTATACCTACAGATGTTGGCTAGGACTATTTCAAAACCGTAGCAATCTTCGATCGTCTCTTATTATTACGAATTTTGAAGATAGAAACTGAGATGTGTGTTATTAATTAAGGCACAAATTAGCATATATGTTGGCATAATGCACTCCAGTAGGTTGAAACACCATAAACAACTTAAGAAAACACAAATGATGATATTTTGCAATGAACCCTATCTAAAAGCAATACTGGATTGATCGATGCCATTAAAATTTTATTGAGAATATTAAGTCAGGGGGCAGAGGGAACAGTTAATCTTTTACGTCCACTTCCAGTCTATACCAATATGAACCAAGTTTTAAGTTATAACTCAGATTTTTATACTTACTATCCCTGTGCGAGCCTGTTTTCTTCAAATTGTCTTAATTCTTGACAAAAACGTATTTACAGCATGTATTATTATATGCACAGTACGGTACGTCCGTATAAATAAAAAATACTGGCCGAACAGCGACAACAATAAAAATAAAAACTGAGAACTGAAAATGTAGTCCATATTTAAATAGACAAATTTTAAGATCGAGGTTAAGTGTGTGCTCTGGCATCTATCTTTTGACATTAGAAGTTGATTCCTGGATCGTTCGTTACGTAGAGCTGAATGGTATTAATTTGCAATGTTATTCTTATCACTGTTCAAAGCGTTGTCAGCTACTGAAAGATAAAATTACATTCATTGTATATAGATACATTTTTATATTCAACCGGTTTTCAAATACGTAGCCAGACAGTATGAAATACTACCGGTCCGAACCACAAGTATTCTCGCGAGGATAGAGAGCAAAATCCTTGAATATTTTATTTAAAACCACTTCAGACCAACAGTAAAGAAGAAAACAAGTGTAATAAACAATTAGTGAAGAAAATCTGAGATATATTGTCGATAAAGATAACTGTTAGAAACAAAAGTAAATACTTTGGGTTGTTTATTATGAGAAAAAGTGAACAAACATGTTTTTAAATATATATTTTTGTTCGCGACCCTCTTCACCCGGAGACCGCGGACCATAGTTTGGAAACAGTCACAAGTCAAGACACAGGAACTGATAAAATTATTTAGCAACTGTTGCGAAGTCGGTAGGATCGCCATCTGCTACGGTAGTATAACTAAGTCCAAATTAACTACTAAGAATGCTGGTAACTAGTAAAGTGTATTTGTTCCCACAAAACACATACACATTTGCGATCTCATACATTGATAATAAGTACTTGACAATGATGAAGTTTTCAAACATATCCCATATAACTAACGTGCCTATCATATACATTGAAGCACAATCATGCGTGAACCAGATCATAATACAATTATTACTGCATGCAACTCCTTGAGAATAACCACAAGACGAAACTAAACATGTTTGCTAATTATGTTCCCAGAACATATAAGATATATACACTATTAAGGCCACTTTAGACGATACAATTTCTCGTACGATGAATCTTAGCGAAAGCAGTGTGCCAGCGCAAAAAAGAAAAAAGTTATGGATTTATACCATAGTATCTTGCCCTATTTTAGCATTCTTGCTCTCATAGTCTGGCACTACTGCTAATCGTAAGATTCATCGTAGCATAAATACTGTCGTCTAAAGCGGCCTTTAAAGGAGACATAGCACAAATCAAAGAAAGAACTAGAACTCTGTATCAGCAAGACACAGAATATTTATATCAATAACAAAAAGAATACTTTCCTTTTCCTAATTACATTTGAATTTCCCGCGGTTGACTTTACACCTTCGCAACAGCAACAAACATTCTTTGAGTAATAATCGAAAAGCAATTTGCAAGCTGATCTGGACTCTGGAGATGAAAGGAAGGTGTTTGAATACCACCCTATGAAATTCCCTTTCCTAGAATATGGAGTTCTCATACTTCAGTAATTACTGAATACGGTATTTTAAATATTGAGATCGATTCCTAAACGACGAAATATCCAAAGAGACCAGAGAACAGAGGCGTTGTACTACCTTGTCATATTAACTTCCTCACATCAAAACATGACATTATTTCTCCGGAGACATAATGAGTTTGGACGCATTTTGCATTGATCAGGATATTGTCTAAAAATACAAGAAAACAGTGCCGAACTGAACCACCAGTTCTTCTCCGAAACACCATTAATAAACGTCTCTGAAACTTTGCATTTAATTGAACTGTTTTTTCTCTCCTTTTTTTTAATTGTTTATTTATTAGCGTGTGGGAGCCCACGGAAGATTTATACGTCTAAGTTTTCAAGCAAGTCTACCACATATGACCAAATATAGGTGTAACGAAGAACTATGACCTCTTCTCTGTAGGCGCAGACGTGTTGATTCATAGACTGCAATGTTGCTTGATACCTACCCCTACTGGGCAGTGTTTACAGTTGAAGGAGACAAAAGATAAAAAAGGCTGATTACAAATCTTGGTGTCAATAAACTAAATGCAAAACTCTGTTTCTTTATGCTTTACAGTACCCAGATTAATTCCATCAAGTTGAAACGTCTGCATTTGTTACGCTTTGTGAATCAGAGATTAATTTTGACACACATGCTGGCATGATCGTCTGGGTAAGTAAACAACTGTGTCAACTAAACTAAACCCTCCTCGGGTTTTGGGCTCTTTTTTCGTCTTGGAATTCCTCCCCGACTCATTATAAAAGGATGGCATTTTGTTGCTGGTTGCCAGAGAGAGCTCCACCTTTTTGATCCGGTTTGCCTACATTGAATTTCAAACCTACCTGGTGGTGGTGATGGTGGGGAAAAAGATACATGTGTGACGTCACATGTTTGGGTGCCAGTTGGTCATTTTACTGTACTTTTTTCCCCCCCTTTTCTTACACTCAGTCACCACAACCCGACATGATGCCACCACAATCATAAAGAGATTTAACTGCATTGCACCACCAACTAACAACATACCAGTAAACATACACATGCATACAGAAAGAGAGATGGAAAGATGACAGAAGAATGTATCTAATTCACATTGACCTTCTTTTTTTATTTTTAGATTACCTTATTTCCCACTCACCCACATAGTAGAAAGATATTTTCAAAATAATGGTCAATATTTTCTGAAACCTTGTACAGTTACTTACAAAAGTACACTGAGGTTGGAATTATAACAAATAGTAGTATTTTCCTCCAGGAGAATTGTTGCACTGTACGCCTCATAGTTAGACAACCAACATGACAGTACAAATATGCTCCGAAACATGGCATGCTTGGATATTCCTCCATTTGGAGCAAGAAACAATTGACTCATTCAGCATCATTTAGAGAACCACGAGATAGATAGACAGAAATGCCATTCACGTTAAGTTCTAAGAGATAGGAATTAAATGCAAAGGAAAGGATGATAATATGGACATCATGCATAAATCGCACTATGCATTGTTCACACACACACAAACACACAGAGGCAGAGAGAGAAAGAAAGAAAGAGAAAACATGGAAGAAGACGGGAAAAGAGTGAAAAAAGAGAGGAGGAAACAAGGAAAGAGGGAAAGAAAAATGGCGCAAGACATGGATATAAACGAAATTTTAACGCTTATAAATACACAGTCTCCGTCTCTCTTCTCCTGCCCCCTTCCCTCTCTGTCTTGTGTTTTTCTGCCTGTGCGGTATAAATCTCTTTCAGTAGCAATCGCGAACATCATTTACAGCGCTGGCACAAGCGTAATTTTGGAGCGGAATCGATGGCCCACTAACTAAAAAGGAATCATACAAATTTTTACGCCTCGCACTTAAAAGTTGCAGATGAAAATAGTAAAACGTTTGGAAGTCATCGTGCCTGCGACGTCATAGTGACAGTTCCGACGCCATCCATTGTAAATACAACGATCAAACCAGTATTTGCCAGGTACTAGCATGGTGCAGCGGTAAGACGTTCGCTAACTAAATAAAAATCCCGGGTTCGAATCCCGACAGGGGCAATATTTTCCTTCTTTTATTCTTTCAAAATATATTTTTATATGTTCATATTTATTATTAATAATTACTTTGGCATACAAATAGAGGCTACTGAAAGCTAGGATGTATATATATAAACCAGGTCTGGTCCGCGAGGTGTGCAAGGGAGCACAGTGAGTCCGAAGGGATCTAAGTGGCGTGAGACTCAGGGGGCGCATCCAATATAGCAATTTTGCTTATGCCCACCGCTTACCGAGGCATGTGACCCCCACCCCCACCCCGGAGTTGCATTTTTAGTTACCATGGGTTAGCGGAGGTTAGGTAAGGTCAGGCTCGCAGAAACAAATAGAAATGTATTTTGAAAGAAAAAAACGAAAGTGTAAAGATACATAACCGAACCTGACCTCACCTAACCCATGGTCACGAATTTTATATAAGCTACGACAAATGGAAGAAAACAATTATTAATATGCAATTTGAACTTAGAAAATATACTTTTTAAGACAAAAAAAAATATAAAATCTTAACTTAAAAAAAAAAACTGCACTTTTAAAAACAATCTTGAAAATGCAAGAAAGGAATTATTAATAATAAATTAAAACTTTTAAAGTTATATTTTTTTTTTAAAAAAAAGAAAGAAATCTCGCCTGCCTGTCGGGGATCGAACCCGGGTTTTTATTTCGTGAGCCAGCGTTCTACTAATACGTCACGCTAGGCAGCTGGCAATTGGTGCTCTCGGTGCTGTACTTAAATCCCCAACCATTTACATCACCCACTTCTGTGAAAAGCACTCTGAACGCAGAATTTGTAATAAATTTCTGTTTATTCCTACCGGTTGGGATTGGCGAATAAGCGCGCCGCCAGCAAGTGGGATTTACTTCCTTGAAAGATAGTTCTGAAATCTAGGATATATATAAATAAACCGCTGAGTTATTTATACACCAAACAACAGTTACTTCAATGGATTTACGGCCTATGATTTTACAACAAGGTTGATTGATTTAAATCGAAGTGATTTAAATCATTATTTAAATCGCGATTTTAATCAGATGATTTTTTTAAAAAAAAAACAAAGATTTAAATCAAAAATATATTTTTAAAAAAGTAGAAATAAAGTGCAGTTTTTTTTTTACTCATTCTGTGGTTTGAATCATATGTAAGGCGTGAAATTTATGTTTTAGACTGGATGTGATGATAGGTTCTTATGATGTGCATGAGAACCGAAGTGATCGACCTTGAATTTTAACAAAATATTCGATTCCTTCATTGCATATTACAAGCAAAATTTTAGAAGAGAACGTTTGTATTATAAATACTTTATGTTTATTTTGGTAATACATAATAAAACGAATAAACAGAAAACAAAAATTCCAGTCTGTGTTCAGAAAACAAAAATTGTTGTAACATTACCTGCTTTGTGTATTTGTATTCAAATTATTTCATTTCTTCGCAAATTGCTCAAAAGCAATTTATACTCAATGGAAGTATAAAGTTTACGTATGTGTATGCTGAAGGATGGAAATGCACAGCTGCATATCCTCTATTGATTTGACTTCATTAAATGGCTCTCATTGAATTTTTTATATAAAGCCTTTAGGCAACTTTGGATCAGAGCGAATGGATGATGATGGGAGAATAAGTGGAATGAAGAAAGTGGGAGGAAACGAGAGAACCCTGAGAAAACCTACGCACACGGTTTTTGTTCACTACAAAGCCCAGATGGCACGTGCCAGGATCGAATCGGGGAACCCACGGACCATATCTACCACTGGGCGATTTCGTTATGAAGATGTATCCTGGACAAGAGAGGCAATTGTAATTATATATTTGCAATTGCTTCGGTAGAAAAGAGGATACAGACATCAATTTCCTACACGTTAACTTTCCTTTGTAAAATACACCATAAGTAACGCCATATCATCCTTCCTTTTCAAAGTTATTACAAGTATTTGTAATTGCTTACTTTCCATGGCTATCTTCTGTAGCGAACACTACATATTTGTGAATTTTACTTTAGTTTATACTGGTTAAGGTATTTGAAAAGGAAAACTAACTTAGTAGCTTTTTCAGTGCCGCAAGCTATTTAAATCAAAATTTTAGATTTAAATCAAAGAAATCAATTTAAATAAAAAAAATCAACAAAAATCATAATTTTTTCAAGCCTGATTTTCAATCAACAGATTAGTATATTGGATGCTTTCGGTCAGGGATTAGTTAATCACTTTTACTTTAGGTTTGTATCGCTCTCCTAATTTCTGACTGGACATACCAAGATGGCGGACTGACGTTTTGACATTGGGAATCATTTTTTTTTTTATCTTGAGCTATACCAACGAGCTCTACGTAACGATATTGGAGTGTCTGCTTAGTTGTCGAAAGATATACGCCAGAGCAAATATTTAAAGTCGAATTTAAACATTTTTTACGGTCAAAAATCGATAGTAATCGTTCAAAACACCACTTACACCCTCCCAATTTTGACTTTACTCCCCCCCCCCAATGTGAAAATCCTGGCTGAATCGCTGCCGGTAGATGATCGAGGTTAAATATTCGCTCTGGTTTTTATCTTTCGACACTATCCGATCACTCCAGTATCGTTACGTAGAGCTCAATGGGGTTGAGTCACCATTACAGACAGGCTGAAAAATGAAAACTGAAAGAACAAAAATTCTGGGTGCGGTGTGCTAAAAAATGTTATTCAGCTGAAGAAAGAAAGACGAGTACGTTTCTTAGAAGTGATTTTCCGGATCAACTTCTTACCAGCAACAGTAATCGCGCCAATTTCCTATTCTAACAAGTTTTGATGCATAATAATAATAAAAGAAAAAAGTCGCACTGTCGCAGACCTATTCATTTCGTTGTTAATGCAATTAGCAGGTCCCAGCAAAACACTTCGACCTAAGAGTGCTATATTCTGGTTACCACTGGTAAAAAGTATTACTTTCTTGTCTACTAAGCAACTTAGCAAATGAATCGTTCAAGACCTAAGTCAAAGACATTTCATGAAGAAGAGGAGGAAGAAGAAGAATTAAATAAACAAACCAAAACAGAAAAGAAGAAAAAAATGATTCGGATGAGTCACGATATATGAATCAACTAGGTCATAGTGTAAAGAGCTTTAAAAGAATCTTTATGTGTGAATGTGTCTTATAAAATAACCACAAATCAGATCTCAATGGAAGAGAAAGAATTGCAACACTGCTGAACTACACAGAAAAAAAAAGTCACGAAATTAGAACATGGAATAGTAAACATCTGGAAAGAAAGAGTTTAAGGATATGAAAAAGAAAACACAGTGATACCAGATCATGTACATTTAAATGACAGCTGCTGACACAACTTTATTTACAAACTTCTTAATGGCACTTTTCTTAAGTAGCGCAATACTAGTGGCGACGCGAGAGTTTTAAAAAAAAAGGGGACTAAAAAGGCACCTTCTCAGAGCAATAGACCATAGGGATTTATTGATTATATGTGCCGTAGTGCATACTTGAAATATAATAAAATTCTCTGGGAAGAGGGACGGTTTTTGTCCCACTCCTCCAGCTATTGTGGTTCCGCTGAAATTGTAGGTGAGATAATACAAACACAAGTGTAATCTTAGTGTGAACCAGATTACAAGGTGCTGAACTGTATAGAGTAAAGAAATGCCGTGAAGGAAGACGTTCTGATGAAAATCGAAGGCTGGCAATCCTAAAAGTTATCGAATTAAAATTTTCGCCGCCAGGTAATTCTAGAAGCACTCACTGCCTTCCTTCTGCTGTAAGTCGACGACTATGCAAAATGCAATGTCACGAAGTTAGCAATATCACGAAATTGCTTAGCTTTACCCAGGGTCGGATTTATACATCTAGGCGCCCTAGACTCATGACTTCCAGCGCCCCCGCCCCTCCGCCCTCACCATTTCCGTCCTTTTCCCCTTCCTACCTTCACATGATGACAAATGACTCTCCTCCGTCTTCCAGCCATTAATAATAATAACGAGATAATAATTATTTACCTACTTTTTGAAAATATGTTAATTACACTGAACAAGAAGGTAATACATTTTTTTGTATATTATTATTTACAATATTGTTATTACATTTTGTTCACGGCTTTTATGTAAGAATCCTAGCTTCAGCCATTTATGGATTCTACTTTTTCTAACATCACAAATGGCAAATTGCAGTTTCGTGATAGATTTACAATTTTAACAATTACAAACTCTAAAATTTCCTAGATAACTTTATAAAGTTTTTAAGAAGAAAAATCTGAAAAAAAATATCTAAAAATTAACAAACGTTGAGGACACCAGGAACTAAGGCGAACTAAAGAAAAGAGAGTAATAATGCTTGTTTGTGTGTACAAAGACAAAAATAGGAATAAATAATGTTCCTAATATAAGCTCTAATCTTTATTGTACTATTTCTAATGCAAATTAACCTAACTTTAAATTACCTGAAGTCGGTTATTTACGAGGGGGTCAGGTGGCTCAAAGGTGACAGTGTTTGGCGCTCCCTCTTAATGTTTTTTCCCCTAAATATTGCTTTCGTCTCGCGTTTTAAATAGCAAATTCTAAGTTTTCCTTGTGAAGGGCGCCTCTAGGTCCGGACCTAGTGGGCCTATGCATAAATCCGGCCCTGGTTTTACTTAATGTTCAATTACACAGAAGAGCATATATTATACAAATATTGCACGGAGACGTTGTGGTGGCATCTGATTTAAAATACCAATTTTTATAGTTGGCAAAACAGAAATAATAAAACTTCTCATTTTTACAACCTGTACAATTATACAATCATGAACTCGGTAAAAAAAAAAAATGCAAAACTCATACCTACATTGCAATATGTTGTTTTCCATTTTGGTAGATTGCAACGTACGTAAAACAAATTATTATTATTATTATTATTTGAAAAGTCCTTGAAACTTTTCGCTTGTAAAATTTACCCTTGTACTTTGTTATATGTAGGGTAAACGTACTAGTTATTGGATTAGACCACTATCGTTTGGAAACTTGAAGTGCAGGTCTATTCTGGCTTGATTGTTGGCACCCTCTAAGCAGTAGTGCCCCCCCCCCCTTCATGGCCAGTTATTGGCACTTATGTTCACTCTACGTTTTCGAGATCTGAAGACGTGTTCCAGTTATCGGCACTGTTAAGCCCAGAAGTTGGCATTCCTACCAAATATTTGTTCCTGTGAGGACACACACTACGTGCAAATACTAGCGATCGTGTTTCTTTGTTTTAAAGGTTATAGAAAGCCTATGTTAGAAATCTGAAAATTTTACTTTAAAAAAATGCTAACTGCTTGCCCCATGCCAAATAAATGGACACTGTGGAAAAATAGCAAACCAGTTATTGGCATCCCCTAGTACAATAACTAGTTTGCCTAATGTACATAATGATACATGCTAAGGGGTCTCTAAACATCCTCCTAGTTGTTGAATGTCAATTTGAATTGTATTTATGGCCTTCAGGCATGTAAGGCTCAGGCCGGGATAGGGGAGGGGAAAGCATTCGGGAAGGTGTCGACCAGAGCCTATGTTGAAGGTACCATGCCGACATTTGCCTGATGTGTAAGTGAGGAAAAACCCTGGAAAAACTTCAGTCAGAATGGTCAGCCGCTGGGATCGAACCCACGATCTCCCGAATGCTACGTCAACGCTATACTACTGAGCTACGGCGGCTCGATAGTTGTTGAAGAAGGCAAACACTACAATAATTACGTTATAGCAATAAATATAATTAATTTTCTCTCGTCTGCTTTGATTCACGTACACATCTGAATTTCCGCAGAAACATTGAATATATTAAGATCTACGAAGAAAAAAAAAAAGAGTTTTAGATGTCTTTGATTACACATGAAACGAATGAAACAGTTCCTCCGGAAACGTTCCATTCCAAAGAACGGCTCCAGAAAATATTAGCCATCCCTAATTGAATCGTGCATTTCCAAAACTTTGTAAATGCCATTGTTTGGAAAATTCATTAAATTACAAAAAACACGTTGTAAATTCTATGTTTCACAATGGAACAATACATCGTCTGCCTACCGCTGACGTTAGTGGTGGAAACACGAAAGATTAAATGTATTTGTCTTAGGTTATAAATACATTTTCTTTCCATAGGCATGTGTTCTTTTCTTTCTTTTGTAATGTTTCGTTTTTGGCACTTACAACGTTTTGGAAATGCACGATTCAATTGCTGGTCTCCGATTCTTCCTCCTCAGTTGCTATACAAGTTGCAAACAATCTTTAATCTCACAAAATCATCTCACAGAGCATGCCAAATAGACTGATACATAATTTTGGGTTGTTTTGGTAGAACATGCGAAAATCGTACCTTTTAAAAAAAAAAAGTTTGGTTCTTTTACAAATTTAGTAGAATCCTTTTTCTTTGCTAATTGGTGACCACTTTCGATATTACTACATTTTCTCTGGTTTACTTTAGTTGATTGTAGGCACTTTGAATTCTTACCAATTAATTAATTACCTTTCGAGCCTAATTAAAAAAAATCGTTTCGGCAGATCTACAGACTGGGGTAGATTTCGAAGTGTTTTTGATTGAATTTATTGGGGTAAGTGCAGAATAAAAACACTTTAAGTAAATAAACTTTGATCATTTAATTTTCATTATAAAATTATAAATACGGTAACTAATTACCCTAATAGGATAGCTAATTACCGTGCAAACTTTTTGTTATAACTAAATGCAGTGATATTCCAATTGAAATTAACAGGCCCAATGAAACCCGCCACCTTATATACCCTTAACAAAATATGAGCGCTATCGAGAAACTAGTTATTGATTTATAGATTAATCATCAAAAGTTTTTCTACGTTACCCCACAAGACATGGTTTTAAAAATTTCGAATTTCCACTCCCACCCTCACTCGTACCCCCCACAACCCCTGAATCGTTGGTGTGACCGTAAACATTTTAGGGAGTACTATAATTTATGCAGACAAAGTTTAACTCTAAACTCCATAGGGGCTGATATATATTTTTTTCAAAATTTCAACCCCCTGCCCCGACCACCCCCTTGGGCCGTTTTTGCTCATTAACGAACTTAGCCGAGCTATTTAGCTTAGAAATAACATAATAACATTTGGTTCAAATATCTTCAAAATTATGGCTGCTAGCGTGTAAATATATATGACATGGTACCGATCTCAATAGGTAGATTTTTCTTCGAAATCTTCCTAATAATGTAATATTTATTAGTGTTATGAACAGCTACAGGTATTACTGGTTGCAAATATAGCACTGGTCAAGAAATATGATGAAGAATACATACATGAATTACAGTACAAGTACAGAACAAATAAAACAAAATCACAAAGTTTACAAAAAATATACTATGATAAAAATGTCAGCAACCTTATTATAGAGTGATCAATTGCTATAATGACGAATTAGTCTTTTAATCAATTTCTGTGTATTGCTAGGAGAGAGTAGATTAAAATGTCTCGTTTGGTATAAGGGTACACAAAACCTTAAGTTTTTCACACAATGCTCACTACACAAAATCTTGAACTAGGAAATAAGAACTGGCTCATTATAAAACTGAAGAGAAATTCGTGTACTCGATTTATTTGGCAAAAACACGGATGTAAATAGGTAACGGATCTACTCCTAGCGACCCGAAATTGACGCCAGCACATGCGCGCACACCTAGAGTACCTGGCAGTTGTAATCGATTAAAAATAACAGATTAAATGTTCCTCGCGTTCTTCTTAAACACTACGCTTAAACATTGAAGCACACAAACAAACCAATAAGACGCTCAAGTTCATCCCATTCATCTAGGCAATATTAATCGAAAACTGGCGTCAAGCTGACCCAACTTTACATCCATGGGCTAAAAAATGGTAGATCTTATTTTAAGAATCGATTGTATAGAAGGATTTTGCCCCTGAAGTATTTTTGAAAACATAAAATTGTATATTTATTTAAATGACTGAAAATACATGTCACCTTCATGGTATGTCTCCAACCACGGTTTGAATAAGTTAATTATTAAAGCCAAATGTTTTTTTTTTTCCTTTTAAAAAAAATCAAAATTTCTCAATTTCGAAAAAATAAATTAAATAAAAAATATTGTTATCCCATAACTGTAATTCTGTTAATTTTATCTCCACGTTCCGCTGTCATCTCCATGGAATGAGTTACGAAGTTCTGGTAAAATCCACCAGGCGACACCACATGTTTCACTCTGTTTCCGATGGACAATCTCTAGTTAGCCATTTTGACTGGAGAATACTTTGCTTGTACAGTAAACGTATGCTTTAACTATACTTTTATTTTAACTAGAGCATGAAAAATTGCAATAGTTCTTTAATTGTCTGTCACCTCCATGACTTCTTTCAATTTTGAAGTAATTATTAATATATTGAATTAATTATCTTCACAAACATTTAGGAACAGAGTAGAGATTTAGTTGAAACCAACACCACATGTTCAAGACTTTCGTAATTTAGGTTTTACTGAGCAAAATAGACAAATTTGTCACCTCCATGGATGTTACCTCCGTGGATCAAGGAGCTTGATAAATGCCCCACTGGATTAAAAATAAATTTCTTGAACTCTGTTGATAGTTCATATGATAAATTCAAGGAATGCACATATTAAATTACTGGCAATATCGTTGACCCTTTTAATTTTGAGACTTGAATTTTCCCTTACTTTCAGAATGACCCTAATGATATACTGGTGTATGTATTTTAAGTTAAATACTGTTTTGTTATTAATATAACAGTTACAGATTATAGCTTGAATTTAAAAGACATCTTGATTAGAATACAAATAGAATAATTATATAAAATTATGTTAGTGTTTAGTCGTGGAATGGTGAAACTATATGCATGTGTTATTAGTACAATAGTCAACTGGAATCTCAGAGATATTAATTAAGTTTAGAATTGATGTCATTCAGCCTTAACTAACAAAACAAACTCTAAACTTTGTTTACAATTCAGTGGCTGAATATCACATTCAGATGCACAATGCGGTAATGTTTTTCTTCAGAGTTAGGAAGATTATTTATTTGAAAACACGTCAAAGGGAAAAGAAAGATTCATATAAGCAAAGGATAATTAACACAAGCGTTATAAACAGTTCTTGTAACGTTATAAACGTACAAACAGCGTGAAATATTAGCGAACATTTTCTGCTGCTAACGAACCAAGCGTGATTGCAAGTCACACTCTGCACAGGTTGTTGTTATTCCTGCCTTGCCCATCTGATTGCAAGTACCCAGGCTGCCAGGGGCGGAGAGGAAGGGGTTAGATGGAATGACTGTATGCTATTCTATCGCTTTTTAAGTGGTTCATAAAGTGCACGACTCACCCACCACCACCTGCAATAATTATGCTTCATCATAACTTCCCAATACAGATCTACAGCAGTGTTTCTCAACCGCCGGGACGAGGCCCAGCACCGGGCCCACACGACCCTACTGTTTTAAGCGAATAAGTGTAGGACAAGGAGAACAATAATATCCGATAATTTTGTCCTTCTGGCAATCAGACAGCCAGTAATGGTGAAGCCGTGACATGTCTGAGGAACGACATGTGACAGGCTTAACCAAAAGTGCCCGAGAGGTTATTGCGCTCGTTTTCTGTGCGCGTGGTCACGAGTTCAGTCCCCGTCAGGATTCCTTAAACGGGATGGTTCGGATCTCACGTTACCAAATATTGTAGGATCCGTCTTTAGAAGCTCACCAGCTTGTTTATGACGTTAATAACAAGTTAATTAATCAGCTTAGCCTGAAGGGTATCTTTCTAGTCCATAAATGTAAGTTAAATAGACACTAAATGCTAGACCATAGACTAAATCACTGCTGGACTCCCGCAGCATTTAGCTCCGTGATTGTACGTCTTTATCCCAGAGATATTTTAAATAAATGGAACTTGATTGTTTCAGAAAGGAGAAAGAAAGTTCTATTTACGTTTGTTGTAGGAGGAATTTTCCTGCCACGCTACCTCTAAAACGTTAAGGAAACGGTTGGAACAGGGTTCACAAAATGTCATGGGCATTTTACGGCTAATATTATTTATCTAATTACGGGCAACAACCAAAAAGTTCATATAACAGCCTATCTAAAAATATTGTAGAGGGTTATCATAAATTTTCCACATAATTTTCCTCTAATACATTACAGTTTCGTCATTTCTTATCCAAGAAATGAATGTTCGTACGGCAGAATGAATATGAAATAGCGTTCATGACGTCCCCATCTCAGGAAGAAACAAATGTTGCCCACGTACATGTTCCTTCAGTTCAGGAAACAAACAATAATCACTTGGGGCCAAATTAGGGCAATACGATGGATATTCCAGAATTTGAAAGTTTATTTTACGAAGGAAGTTTAGGTCACGTCAGATGTGTGACTTGGTGCACTATCCTGAAGAAACAAACCACCACGTCGTAATCTTCCTTGTACTTTTTTGTTGTGATACAAAATAGGAAGTTCTAGGTTAGTATTTATGTTAGTACTAGGATCTATTGTAGCATAAATGGTTCATTGTCAAGCGGGTCTAAGTTTCCTTTTCACATTGACATCCAATGGACACTAGAAAGTTGGACGGGTTCGAGTCCTGTTCTACGTCAAGTATAATGAGTAATGTATGTTTCTTGTCTCAGGCAAAAAGTAGAATGTATAGTCTCTATCTTTCCCATTACTTTCTACGGAAGTCTCACCCAGGAAAGTCATCCCTCAGACACAACTAGGATACAACGTTTTTGAGAAACCAACCTGAGACACTTTAACCAAATCCATAGACTTAAACATTCGGAATTTTGAATTTATTTTATTTATGGCCTTTAGGCATATAAGGCTCAGGCCGGGATAGGAGAGGAGAAAGGATATGGAAAGGCCTAAGTTGAAGGTGCCATCCCGGCATTTGTCTGGTGTGACTGAGGAAAAACCCCAGTCAGGATAGTCGGCAGCTGGGAGTTAACTTATGACTTCCCGAATGTTAAGCCAACGCTCTACCACTGAGCCACGGCTGTTCGGTATTGGTAATTCGGTTCTGCACGCTAAAAAAAAAAGTATGGTTACAGTAACCATATAACGCGATTTTTTATAGTTAATTTTGGGACAGCAAAACTATGGGTTGCAAATAAGATACAAGTATTGTTAATCGTGTATTGTCATTATGACATTTGGTTAGGTGTATTGTCATAATTACAATACTGTTAACAATATTGAATGGTCAAATTCTTGTTTCTAGTTAAATTAACAAGATATTTTGTCGGGTTATAGTTAATCATACAATAATGTGTAGTTGAATTAACTATGGAGGAATCATGTTTGACCATAGTATATAGTTACACATTAACCATACAAATATTGTTGGAAATTGACGATATTGTATTGCTGTTGTGACCATATGTATTGCTAAATGGCCTCCAGACAGAGTGGAATCTATGTCAACATAACTTTGCAAAGAAAATAAAAAATTCCTTCTTGGCGAAGTTTGGTTTCACAATTAGTATACAACCAGGGGCGGAATTGAGGGTACACGGCGTGTACCCACCTTAAAATTTTAGAAAGAAGCGTGCACCTACCAGAATCTTATAACAACGCCGGGTGCACGGTGGGTACACGCCGTGTACTCGGCTATTTGCAACCCACCACAGAAACAGAATAAGAGACGATCGAAATGAATTTATTAGATTGTGCATTAATTGCCAATCCTGTGCTATCTGCAAGAGAAATACAGCTCTCCATTATATGTTAAGAACTTTAAGTCCATTTGTTGGGTATTGGGTGAATTAAGGATATTCACTAGGTTTTAAGCAGCTTAGTCCGTGTAGTACGGGTAATCTTTCCAGCCGTACAGATGCATCTCAGAGATATAATATAATGAGCTTTGTTGGTGGTTTGGCTTCTACTTATGAACTCGTAACGGATCAGGGGTTTATATATTGCAGGAACTATCGTATTTGTCTCTCCATCTTCAAGACAGAAATATTACCCTACAACGTGGTAATTACCTCGTTCAACGGACCATCAGGTTATAGATGTTCAACGGACCTGGACCGATGTACCAAAAGGCGTTGAAAGCCCAGAAGTCCAGTGTAATGAAAGGAGTTCCCCTTAAAAGCAATATCAAAGATCTTGAACGTTAATCAATTTATTGTTTGTGACAATGTGAAGAGAAGGTTGTGCAATAAAAATGAATCCAATGATCATTTAAATAATATTACGATGACCCAAGGACGCGTCACGGTGAAATCGAAGTAAGGCGGCTTTGTGAAAGATGTAACTTACATGTGGAAAGGGCAACGAGTGGTATGCTAAAATATGTTGAGTATTCCTCGACAGTCCGAAAGATTTGAAACTCTTGAAGCGCTGTATTCAAATATTTCCTCTGGGGCCGCGGTGCCTTAACGGTTAGAGCGCTCACTCCTGGCGCTTGGGGTCGTCAGTACAAACCCTGCTCGTGCCATGTGGGCTTTGTGGTGGACAAACACCGTGTGCGTGGGTTTTCTCGGGGTGCTCCAGTTTTCTCGGAGTGCGATGAACATTGTCTCAATAAATTCGCTCAAGATTGCTGATCGGAAGTATTTCTAATTTAATGTTAATGATTATTAACGGTCTACCTTTTCCCCAGTGAAATCCAGAGCCATTTACTGAAAGTTCGGAACGAATCACGGAAATACCATGGATTCGCACTAACAAAAAACTGCCACTGGAAACTGAAAAGAAGTAATATGTTTGACAGTTGCTGTAATTAAAAATTAATGATTTTTCTTAATATACCGGTAGAGAAAAGTTGGTTGTTGGAGCAGGAGGGACATTTTCTGTGTATTTTTCAAGATTAAACCTCACTCAAGGTCTTTGTGCATAAGTTAACAAATCAAGTTTACTTAAACGTTTTTGTTATAATATTATAAGACTCCCGCATATTGCTATAAACGTGTACATTTCTGTATAGAGTACTACCTTGAAGTGCTCTCCTTTTATTCATGTACTGGCATACACTTTATGGAGTGAATTAACAGTTGTTCTTGATGGAAGGATATAATTTGGACGAGTAGGACTGAGGAGAAGTTACGCCTCACGCTTGTACATGACAAGCTATTCTGGAAGTAACTCAGTACCTCTACATCATGATCATAAATCCATAAACTCATTTCTGTTTTTACTACGTTTCTATAGAACTCGTCTTCATGTGCACTTTGTATTTTATTCCGATTAGTCGCTCTTCGAGATTCAAATCCCGTTGCAGACAGTTGCAAAAAGATTACAAACTGTACCCAAAAACGAGAGATAAAGATCTCTCTCGAAAACAGACAAGAGTAGAGGATGTAGAAACAGGGCGTAACAGAATTCAACTGGCAAACTTGGAGAGATGACAATACATTAAAAAATAACTTTTAGAAAAGTCTTCGTGGCCGGGGTGTAAATTACGCCGCAATGCGGAGCTAAAGTGCACCGAAAATGTGGGAAAATGATTTTAAAAGCTTGATAGTTCCAATACTATAACTGCAGAGCTGATGCGGAGTGTAATTGTGTAGTGGCCTTTCCCCAAGAAAAGCATATGATTACTAGAAATTCTGTAGAGTAAAGCTATGTCAAAATAAGCATGGATAAGACCATGCTCGAATTGGACATTTTCACGAAACGGAACGATTTAGCTTTGTTGACATACTGTTGTCCTTTTTTTTCTCTGATTTACTGCAGTGACGAGACGGAATAGGAAGGTCACAAATATTCACAAACCGGAACGACTTTTCGCTATGCTCCGGTCCATTTCGAGCCCTGGATAAGAGTTTCCGTGTGAGTAGATGATATATATAATCAGTGCTATCAATCGAAGCAATGGCATTCTCTCTGACTGATGACCAACGCACTGAACGATTTTTATGTATGTAATTCTTACTCCTATTAGTTATGCAACCACGTATTTTTTTCGTGAAGGATTTACCATTGTTCCAGGAAAATTGAAGTTCCAGTTATCGCGTGGCCGATAACAATCTGGCTGAAAACTTACGGAACACCGTGTACCCAAGAATAAAAATGCCATTCCACCCCTGTATCCAACTATTACATTATATACGTTGGGGGTATACACTTTAGCAAATACATTATGACTGAAACATCTTGCATTACATTCACAGATAATACCATACGAATAAATCATTAGCAGTAATCACTGATTACAAATTCAGATTCCAGAATTATCACTATTCTTGTTGTGTGGCGTTTAGAAATGGTAGCTATCACAGCGCCATCTCTTGAGTGCCGTTTAATCACATGAGCTCAACATTACTACATATTGCGAAATTACTTCAAATTGGGTAAAATTGTACAATACGTTTATTCTTCGTAATCATAACAAGAATACTCATGTCATAATCTCACATGAGGCCATAACAAATTCTTCGTCATCCTTAACTACATGTTTCTAATTTCTCTCGATTCGAACAAACAATATGGCTTCCAAGCCTACAGAGCCCCAGAAAACATATTGTAATATTAACTATACTTTTGTCATTTTCTGCGCATGCGCACCCAGTAACCATACAGTATGATTCGAGCAACAATGAATATATTGCCAAACTTGTAGGTGATGAAGGAATATGGTGAAATCAACCATACATATGATTTTCCCAGCAATATAAACTTTAACTATACTTGTTTAGGAATCCCAACCATACAACAATACGAGATATAATCAACTTAGCACAAAGGTATCGTTACCGTAGCACAATTATGGTTACGATAACTATAAAAATTAACAATACAGTTTAGCAATGCCAGTCTAGTTGGATTTACCAGGCCTTCTTTTTTTTACAGTGTGAACATCTGGCAAATTGTGTTACGGTATTAGAATACTGACACACCTGGGTGAATTCAATAGTCTAACGTTAGGAAAATGCCTTTTCGATTTCATTTATCATATGAAATAATCTAACCTTTAGTTACAAGTCAAAGATAAATAAAAATAATTAAGGGGCGTTTTCAGAAAACTTGATATCTTCGAAAACAGTTTCATTCAGAAGAGCTTACTTAAAATACCCCTATACCTCGATGAAATTTTTTCTTACAATAATATTTCATATTGGAATCTTAGAATAGAATGAGTGAACGAAAATTCGATTCTTCTGAACCAAAAACAGAATATGTTAAAGCCTGAAAATCGACAAAATGCAGTTACCAAGTTTTACGAAAACTCCCCTCATTGAATTATCTCCCCAGAGTGCGGGTCAGCGCTCTAGAACAGCCCCAAATTGCTATACTATTTCTGTCTGACTGCTTCAAAATTTACTTTACATACGTATTATTGAATATCGGTGACAATACGTCACGAATTTTCCGAGACAGTCCCGAAAAATATGTTGAAAAGTCCCGAATTTCATAAAAACAACTGCCTGCATCTACTACAACTTCACTGCTACTTCAACTGCCTGCATTAACGACCATGGATTAATATTGAACAGCCCAAGTGGGAGTATTTGTAACAGAGTTGCACACTGAAAATACTTTACTATTTGTATCACTTGATATGTTCAACGAGTTGTGTGTAATGTCAAGTAGCTAACTCAACACTGGTTATTACTACACGCCCAAAAAGTAATAGAAATCGTAGCCAGTACAGTTTGTAAGTACGTATGAGTGATTGTCACATTAATTTTCTGTATTCTACTGTTATTCTCAGTGTTGCCGCTAACGTATTATGTTTATCACTATGCGAGCCGAAAAAAAATAATTACTAAAATAACCGGCTAAATCGCCGGACTTTTCTCGATTCCGGACGTATAGTGAAGCGACATAACCAAAAAATCGTCCAGTTTCCGATACAAGACTAAAACTTGGCATAATGAAAGAGTATAATACATTCTAAACAAATCTGGATATAGGGTCATTCCAGATTTTATCTTATACACGTATGGTGGCCATCTTCCAAAATGTCCACCAGAAATATTCGATTTCTGAAAATACAGCTTGGTTATTCTGTGGCAGTGTCTTGGAACTGATATTCTGTGCCTTTGTAACGCCTAGTTCTATTAATTAGCGATCATTACATGAACTGTACATGTCAGTGTTGGGGGAGGCTTGGGGAGCCCGAGCCTTCCATTCACACCACCTAATATATTCTCCAGTTTTAGAAATATCTTCACTTACATCTGTTATCTCATTGACGACTATAGTGGATCAATTTCCACTGTAAGTATCCTGTACGTAGAACAACTGGCCTTAATTTGTTTATGTGTGGACGTGTACATTATGTGTATATCCTCTGGGTAGCAAGTTCAAAAAAAAACTGTATTTAGTGGATTTGTGTACGAGTTTATCCGTTTCCTGGTTTATTTGGTACATTAGTTATGGCCTCGTTATTTTCGATTTTGCGATTGAAGTTCCCTATTACTCTCTCGGTTTCTTTGTTAGTGTTTACCTTCTCTGAATCCTGTAATACCATTCTTTACTTGATAAGTCATTTACATTTTCTATTTCCTCCCTTGTCTTTTATGTTGAGGTTCATAGGTTTAGACCCTTAAAACGGCAGATTTCATGTTTGTCAATGCCAGTTCTCTCTCTTTTGCTTATGTGTTTTGTATGTTGTTAACCATGTAGAGTTATTTTTAGTTAAATACTATGCATCGTCAATTGGTTTGTGTAAAAGCAGCCTGTGCTAGTTACTGTTTCAAGTTCTTCGATCTCTAAGGGTGTGTCCAGTGGCATCCCCACCCACTAGTTCTCTGTCACATTTCCCGAAATCCAGCTGTGACAGACTTTGCTTACAATTAGAACTTTGAGGAGAAACTTAAAACATCAAAATAACCACATCTCTATATTTCAGAGGAGACACTGAGCTGTACGTTGTAGTTATCCTAATACGATAAGAAAAAAGTAAAACTCTCAATGCCGTTGGTATTATTACAAACAGTTCTTCATAGACTTGCACTACTAAGTAGGGTCATTCTGGCGAAATCTGTATGTTCCTGTAGTTTGCGAGAGGAATATTTATAAGAGCGATTTTATAAAACTAACGTCGTATAATTATGGAACTCATAGAGTGAAACACACAGAATTGAGGAGAATTGTTAGGTAGTTAATTCCGAGCTCAAACACACAAGCAATACTTCGCATTGGTCCCTGAAACGAACTATTAATATTTACAAGTAATGAAGCAGTATCCAAGATCCAATGAGCAAAACAAATTGCAGTGTCTTTAACTGAAATCAATAATAAAACAACTTATCAAATTGAAGGAGCCTACAAGACAGGAATCGAACATAGGAGCGTACAAAATGGCGACCGATTCTGTTGTATGAGATAATGATGGAGTGTTCACTGGTCCTTCCAACTTCTAATCTCTGTTGGCTCTCTATGAACTTAGGTGTTGTAGTTCTGGTGTTCTGAAATTGACAAGAGACAAACTTCGTGGGAGATTGTGTTGTTAGAGAAATACTAATATTGCAGCTTGTTTCTCTATCGACGACTGACAGCAATCGAGAGCTATGATATGAAATGTCAATCAATTTATTGGTTCATGGAGCCAATCAAAGCCGGAGTTGGAGAATTTGGAAGGAGTCGATCACGTGGCCGTTCATGCATTCCAGAGCTTCTGTCGCTTACCTTTCACGTGACGAATAGATGTAATGCGATATAATATTATAACTCGTACGTGACATTCTTTGGATTCCAAGAAGCTGGAATTCTCATCAGAGCTTTGTAACCTGATATTGCTCCTGCCTTGTAAAGCACGTTTTGTTTAAAGAAGATACAATTTCTACATTCCTTTCTTGTTAAAGTCACCTGCATGATTTCTGACTAATTTTGAAGAGCGGAATATTGCCTGCATGTCAAAGCAGAGATGAACTAATTAACAAATACCTATTTTAAAAAATAAAGGATTTTTCTTGATTGATACAAATTTAGAGATAAACATATTGCCATTGCATGACAGTACTTTGTATAGGAAACCTTATCTATAAAGCGATCTTGTAAAATCTGTACTTTTTAGCACAACATGAACACACCTGAAGCAGAAATTTATTTTGACCTGCCGAAGTTTAAGGATACCTTGGGCGGTATACAAGAAATGGAGGTTGAACAGCAAGGAAACAGTGAAAAGAGAAGTGAGATCGACCCCATCGTGTAAGTCCCCAGGAAGCCAGTAAAGGCGCAGCTGCACCCTCTAGGCAAAACTATATGTTGAGAGGTGACAAGGAAGAATGCTTCAGAACACTGCGCAAGCTGCTATACAAACGGCACCTTCCACAACGCGTCAAAGTTCAGGAAAGGAATACGAGTTAGCAGATCCTAAATAAGACTCCAGAGAACTGACTTGAATTTGGTTAAGTTCACTAAAACACCATCCAATCTCGAAGAGTTATCACAGTTAGCCTGCGAAGGCGGAATTAAGTATCAACGAGGAGGTCAGCAACCACCACAAACAATTAGTACCAAAGTTGGAAGAATGCAAAGCCCGCTTTGGTTCCGATACCACGAAGGAAGTGGTCCAACGCGCCAAGATTCTTGCGTCGGACTTCCTGAATGGCAAGCTACAATCAACCAACAAGACTTAAAACCGAAACGCATATTCATAAAAGGCAAAGAACACTCTAGAGGGAGGGCCAAGTAGATAACGCAACTTAGACATTCCAGGAGAGACACCATAGAAGACCTGTTGGAAGTCTTGAAAAACCACAAGAAGTAAAACTGCAACATAAAACCATCGGACCTTTTCAGGACCAACAAAAAATTCTGAAAAGTGAAAACTGTCTTTCACAAAAAGAAAACCTTATAATAAATGAATATTATTTCGCAATCAACAACTCCCGCAAGTTGCATAGGAAAGCGATAAGCCAGGGAACGGATAAACTCGTAAAGAAATAGAGTTCTTTGGAACTTACTTGGCAGCAGATATTGGCCTACACATAATGTGCACATAAACAAATGAAGGCAAGTTTTCAATATAGTAAACCGTCACTTAACGCGAGCTGTACACAAAGTGTATAAAGAACTCCTACTAATACGAAAAGAGGAAAAACAGGTCTAGATAGTAAGCAATCACGGTAAACTGACAACCACACAGAAAACTTATATATACATACAGGATACTTACAGTGGAGGTTGGTCCACTACAGTCGTCAATGAGATAACAGATGTAAGTGGAGACATTCTAAAGCTGGAGAATCTGTTAGGTCGTGTGAATGGAAGGCTAGGGCTCCAAGTCTCGCCCAACACAGACATATACAGGTAATGTAATGATCGCTAATTAATAGAACTAGGCGCTACAAAGGCACAGAATAGCAGTTCCACGACACTGCCACAGAATAACAGAGCTGTATTTCTAGAAATCTAGTATTTGTGGTGGCTATGTGGGAAGCAGTGATTCCGCCCGCCCCCCCCCCCCTCCCTGAGGTTTTTCTTACCGTCCAAAGTTTTGACAACCCTTCCCCCCAACTTTAAAAGTTTTGCTGTGAAAACTCGATAGAAACCGTACAAAACTTCACTTACACCCTCCCAATTTTGACTTTACACCACCACCCCAAACTGAAAATCCTGGCGGAAACCCTGGTTGGAAGATGGCCGCCATACGTGTATAAGATAAAATCTGGAACGGCTTTATATCTAGATTTGTTCAGAATATGCTACTCTTTCATTACGGTATGCCAAGTTTCATGCTTGTATCAAGAAGTGCATAATTCCTTAAAAAAATTGGGTTATGCCGCTCCACTAGTATGGGAACCCTCGACACAACAGCCTGTAGCTTTAAGCACTGTTAAGGCCAGAAATGTGGTTTCATTAAAGTGTTGTCACAGTTTTATGTAAGCATTTATAATCATTTAATTGTGTTTCAGTGCACGACTATCCATAACTCTTAAGAACTGCATGACAATATGTGTGTCCACAGTTAACAAAAAAGCCATTGTTCTGTCCCTGTTTGAGTGCAACACAGACATTCACTTCCATCTAAGTGAAAGTGTCTCTCTGCAATTGTGCCGTTGGATATTTATCTGAGTAGTGTCTTTAACCTAATTTTTATTCCATGCAAAAAACAGAGACAAAGAAACTGAAGACCTCCCCGCTAACAAAACTCTCTTCTTCTTCTTCTTCTTTAGTAAATCTTATGTACGACAGATTTAGATTATCTCCATTTCACTCGATCCTGTGCATTTTAATAGAGTAAACATACCGGTTATTGGGACAAATAGTACTAACTGGTTTGAATAATTTACATAATAATGCATCCTAGGGGGTCCCTAAACATCCATTTAGTAGTTAAAGAAGGAAAATCCTACAATAATTATTTTATAGCAATAAATAACGAGAGGAAAGTGAAACTGTAGTCCTTAACTTACCTGCTTGGACTATTAAGTAAAGTATTCAGTCCTTCTAACAGTGACCAAACGTCCCGTTTTTAACGACTCCCCTTTTCTTTCATTACATGTCCTGTTGTCCAGAGACAAATTTGAATATAACACCAAATGTCGCTCCCCCCCCCCCTTCTAGAAATAAATCACCGATTTTAGTCCACTTTACTTAATATTTTAAGTGTTAAGGCCGCTTGACACGGAAGCATTTATAATTACCATGGATTTAGATACGGGAGACCAATACAATTAAGCTGGGTCAACTTGACGCCGGTTTTCGATTGATCTTGCCTGGTGAATTGGAATTTACTTGGTTGGCCTATGCCTGGGTGTGTGGAAGCAAAGAGAATGGATGAAGATCTAGTTAAGGAAGAGAGGAGGAAGATTGATATTTTAAATATGGTATTGTACGGAACGTGATGTTCAGTTGTTTTTCTAATCAATTTCAATTTCCAGGTGATCATGGCTTGTGCTGGCTTCAATTTCAGGTCACTAGAAGTAGATCCGTCTCCCGTATCGAGATCCATGATAATTACTAGCACTACGATTTATCGTAGCATAAATGCTTCCGTGTCAAGCGGCTCATAAAAACAACACACTCACGGAATCATCTATGCTTTATGCTTTCAGAATGTACTCGAATTGCTATCTGGTTTTCGCTATCAGTTGAACACATTACGCTGGCGCAAAGAACAAACTTTGAGAAATTTTATAAAGTTCATAATTATTTATCTCACACTCTGATCAGTGTATGACTACTGAAATGTTATACTTTGGTTCCTCTATATTTATTTCTACCCATATACTTCACTGTAGCTTCGCACTCGCCTTGCCGACATTGTGTTTCTATCTGATCCATCTCAATTGTAAACTTTAAACATAATTATGGTCGGCATAACGATTCTCATTTGTAGAGATTTTCTAAAACAAAGCTAATTGACTATTTTAAAAAGTCAAATTGTGGTTGATATTTCGTGCCAAGAGTAATCAAACCGTTTTTATTATCCTCACAAAGTCTTTTTTTTTCGTCTATAAAAGTCTATTTTTGAACCAGAAAATCGTTGTTCAAATTTCTCATGGTACTTTCCTTCCTTTCCTTTTGAGAGTTCCAGATTTTGTAAATGTCAAAGCACTTCTAAAGTGTCCTTTCCACAAAGAAATCTCAATTATCGCCACCGAAAACATGGAGCTTTCTTTTCTTTTATTCCTTTGTCCTCTAGATTGCTGATTTACAAGGTGTTGAATTCAGAAAAATTCCCTACGGGAAAGGGCAGGGTGTGTAAACGGGAAAGGGTGATCTTTGCCAGAGTGTTGTTAAAAAAACAAAAAAAAACTAAACTAGTATTTTTTTTTTATTTCTTAGTATTCTGTGTATCATAAAACTCTCATTTAGAACATTTGGACTACCTCTAATTACATAGCTTGAAAGCATCGAGCTCTACGTAAGCGATACTGGAGTGACTACCTAGTGTTGAAAGATACGCCAGAGCAAATATTTAAACTCGTTTGTCCACTTCCAATCTAATCCAATGTGGACCAAATTTTCAGTTCTAACTCAGTTTTATACGCTTCTTATCGCTGTGTGGCCTGATTTTTTATTTAAGTCTTAATTCCTGAGGTATTCATGTAAAAGTATATGGCACTCTGCATTGAATAGAAAATACCGCAAATAATATTTATTTATTTATTGCCAGAATTAAGACATAAATAATAAAAACGGGCCACACAGCGTTATTAAGCGTAAAAAAAAACTAGTTTAGAACCAAAAATTTGGTTCATATTGGTTTAGACTGGAAGTGGACAAACGAGATTTAGGACCATATTTATCAATCACTCCCACGAAGTGGGTGTCTCCCGGGAGTATATAATTTCAATAACCTGGGAGCCACCCACTCTTGGGGGTGATTCATAATTATGGTCCTAAGTGTGTTCTCCGCTCCCTGGCTTCATATATTCATGAAATTTTCAATGGCTGCAGTCAGTCCAGTATCGTTTTTTGATAGAAATCATTGCTTGAAAGCCGGCAAATTTAATCTTGTTTACTGCCAATCCCCAAATTGTGATGACTGCTGCGTCATTTACGATACTTTCAATGTATACATTAAAAAAATAAAAAGTCCTGGTAATAACACGGCTCGCTGCCGCACTCCTTTCAGATATTTACTGGTTCAGACAGTTATTTTTTCCTCTGTTGAACTCTTGTTTCTTGGATTATAAAAAATATTATTATTATTTAAAATGAGAAGAGCGCCCTATTGTATACAGTCAACGTAAAACTCTCAAAATTTAATCCACGCTTCTTTCTTTAAGGTTTTCGCGAAAGGCAAGCAAACAGGTGATAGGTGACAAAATTTTAATTTTACAGGAAATACTATAGAAACTTAACAGCCTTCGCCTTGAACATCTCTCAATCAACCCATACTTCCCTGTCACCAACAAAGAACTCTGTGATTCTGCCAGACCCCCTTCCCGTGGGGGTTACCCTCAAAATCTCAAGAACACCCCCAACTTTAAATTTTTTTAAGGTCAAAAATCGATTTAAAAAACCGTGCAAAACTCCACTTAAATCCTCCCAATTTTGACTTTACACCCCAAACAAAATCCTGGCGGAATCCCTAAAGAAATTGCATCTCATGTTCAATTTTTCCACAGGTCTACACGAGACGACTGACATAAAAATATCATGTCTTGAAAAAATTTGTCACCTTTTTACACATGCCGATTGAAATGGTAAGGCAAAAATCGGTTGGAATGATTTTTCGCAAATGATCAGACACTGGACCGAACTAAGAAGTTATCATATCACTTTGATTCTAAAATTATTATTTTCAGAGATAGTCGACCATCTGATTATCCATTGAATTCCAATGGCGGTGGCAATGGAAAGCAAAGCACGCGGCAACCCACACTACAATGTTGTTCGACGGGTTGACTACGTCCAAGGGGTCAACTTTGGCGTGACTCAATTCATTAACAACGGCTATCTTAGGTAACATACCCCAAGGGAGGGGTGGGGGTGGGAAGGGGTGACATGCAAAAATTAAAAAAGAAAACGACTGATATTAATGTCGAATCCATACTTTTCGGGGTCGCTGAGAAGAATAGTAACATCCCCGATGCCGCTTAAGTCCAAGTTCAGCCCTTATCAGCATAGGGGTGGCAACATTTTTATTCACCCCGTACCAACAGGCGGGCAAATCAGCTAGTGTAGCTCTATAATAATAATTGAATCGATTATTACAAAAAGAGTGCATGCACAATTTTATAAATTTTTCATTGATTCACGAAAGCACATACACGCGGCTACAAAGAGTCGTTACGGTGACCCTGAAACCCTATACACACAGTTTAGATTTTTTTTAGGTAGTTAGAACTTAGTTTTTTTTTTTAAATTATTTCCAATATAGTAAGTTGAAAACAGTCATTATTCTATGAAAAATTTCATAACGTAGATGCTATGATTACGTGGAAGAGGCCTTTATGACCCTCACTCCGCCACGGAAAATAATAAATAAGTAAATAATGACAGTCGTAGCAGGGTGTTCTGAACTAAAAACCAATAATTATCTCATACATGACAGACATTAATTGACTTGGTTTATCACTTTTAGGTGTCTATGGCTCAGGAATGGGTAGGGAAAGAAAAGGACGGGAGAGGGAGTCGTCCAGGGCCTAAGTTGAAGGTACCATCCCGAATTTGCCTGGTGTGACTGACAGAAACCCTCAGTCAGGATTGTGGGCCTCTGGTATCGAACCTAGGATCTCCCGAATACAAAGCCAACTGTCTAGCAACTGAGCTGAGCCACGGACAATCGGTGGTTAGAAGGCAATTCGTAATCGGTATCATAGTTAGGTATATGCTCACTTATTTTATCTAAGATGTTCTAGAGTTTTCAAGCTATACTGTCCTTGATCAACTTACATTCCTGGTCTGAATACTAACAATACATTAGTAATACACATTATAACCCACTTGTTATTTTCGTATATTAAATTTCATATTTTCTTTTATTCATCATCCCCAAACAAAATTTAAGCTTATTAACGTACCTTTTATAAGTATGGCAGCCTGTCAATTAAGAAATAAGTACATCGTACGTTTCAGAACACTAATAGTAATATCTAAACTCCTCCATGGACTAAAATACCATCTTAAATGGATCCTATCAGTTTGCTGGACCAATGCTCTTCGAATAACAAATAGAAAAAATCACTACATTGTAGAAACTTTGTAGAAAGCGTGTAGTTATGCCCAGGGGTTCCGCCAGGATTTTCTGTTTGCAGGTGGGAGGGATGTAAAGTCAAAATTTGGATTGTAAGTGGAGGCTTGCACCGTTTCTATCGATTTTTTTTTTTACCGTAAACATGTTATCAGTACAAAAACCTCTTCTGCGTAAAGGGAAGAGCGACGCAAGAATCATACTCACAAAAGAACTGATATCCATTTTGCAAGTGACTTTCTTATGTGTCACTATGGCGGAAGTGTTGTTTCTTTTGTAATAAAATTAAGAGACTTAAATATCCTCTCTTCCCCTATAGTGACACGAAGAAAGTCACTCGCAAAATGGATATCACTTCTTTTGTGAGTAGAATTCTTGCGTCACTCTTCCCTTTACTCCGAAGGTTTTCTTTTGTACTAATATTACTTATTTTGTAAGGCTGCCTATTAAAGAAAAGTGCACAAAATGTCTATTTTGGACCATGGTAGGCTCAGTATCTCGAAAACGATAACTCCTATTTTTTAAAAAAATAAGCATTTATTTAACGCTACGGTACCTGCTATTGGCCCCCAAAATCCACTGGTACCAACCATTTGCGGCTAAAGCAAAAATACAGACAGACTGACAGACACACTTTTCGATCATTTTTGACAATTCTGAGATTGGCCTTATAACTTTTGAACCCCTTCACCGATTTTGACGTGTGATACACCGTTTGAAAGATATTGAAGCGTAGATTACGATTCCGCAAGTTCCGGCCGCCTATATGGTCTGGGGTCAGTGCTATAATCAGGAATGTGATTGTTTTTTTCGAACCGCCCTAGTAGGTCCCAAGGAGGTCTTACTGATCCAAATATTTTCTGTCTTAGTATGGCAAAGAGCTTTCAAATGCAAGTTCAAGCATCAAAATCGGGCTCATAGTTCGCTAGATCCGAAATTAGTTGTATATATGTGAGTGCCGCTAACAGACTCGTTTCTGAGCATCACTCCAAGAACTACCGTTCTTCATGAATAAAGTTGAGGGGGTGCTGTAGAAAATTTGAGGGTGACACGCCCCACGGGAAGGGGGGCTGGCAGAATTAATGCCCCTTCTACAGGAAACAAGGCGTTGCAGCAAAACTAATATCATGGAACCAGAAAAATGGACAAAAGCCCTTTTTTTTCCCCCATGAACGAATTTGTTATCTGAGCAGAATCCCTGATCCATCTTGTATTATTGGCAGAAGAATCTGGGAAACAAACCATACTGCACGCTTCCGAATGAGAGGCCAGCACGCAAGCGCTGAGCTATCTCCACGGTTAAAAATAATGTTTTTTCTTGTTTGTTTTTGTAAAAAAAAAAACTATACAAGAGTGTAATACTGTTGGAAGTATTACACAATATTTTGAGATCATCCATTTTTCATTGAAATTCATCTCAATGATAAATAAGACGGGACTAAAAAATATTTGGGAACTGAAGGGGATGGGGAGGACCAGTGTGTATCAATCTGTCACCTTTTGATGTACAGCCGCCAACTAATGAACTTGAGTAATTGACCTCATTTAATTAACCAACTTTCTAGACAAATCTTATTCCTTGACCATACCCCCAACAGACCCTAATTAATAGCAGCACTAAATCGTTCTAAGACAGGAGTCAGCCAGCACTCCTGCATTAAGACTATAAAAGAGAAAAAAAAAAAGGTTTCCTGGCAGAAAGAACAGCCGACTCGTGGGAAAGAAAAGAGGGGGAGGGTAAAATAGAACAAAAAAGGCACGAAAAATATTTCCGTTTCGTGCTACAGGTGGCACAAACCCCCTGCAACAATCCACAGTAATAAAAGAACGAAATCAGTGTTGCTAACCACACGATAATTTTCATCATAAACATAATTTTAAAGCTCAGGAGGATTACCGAACATCCTTTTTGGAAGGGCATGTTCTTTCTAACGTTCACGGTTTATTTCAGGTATGCTTTCGGAGGGACTTTGTCCCCCCGGAGGTTTTCAACCGCTCCCCCGAGACAATTTGTCTCAGCACTTATAGTATTACTCATACGTGTACTGAAAACGTATATAATAGCACATTCTATAAACATTGTTCGTGTTATTTTGAGGTTAACTAATAAAGTAAGATATATTGTTAAGTAAAATTATCATTGTTTTATGTTTTAGTACATACGAGACGATATATATTTTTTATAATTTTCATGAGCCTCCCCCCTACCGAATGAAATCTTCTGAAAGAAACACTGCTAACGTTTGTTCTTGTTTCGGATCATTTCTGTTACTTTCCTGCCACGTTTGATTTAGGAAATACAGCATACAGGAAATAATCATTAGGCGGGACTCACTTCGTGAGTTTATTTCTTTCTTTATCGAAATATATAGTATAATAGTGGTGTGTATCACTTTTAAAATGTAAAAAAATGATGGCAGAACTAGTCTACAAAATTTGAAGCTACAATCAATTCATTTGTGTTCATTTTTTATAATTTAATCCTCTCCCGTGTAACAAACAGATTCTTTACTCAACCACGGAAACCTCAACCTGTTTCTTTACAGACAATGGTAGAACAAACACGATAACCAAGTTAAGTTCGGTAGTCTGGACGCAAGTTAGTTTTATCCGTAAATCTTACCATCGTAAAAGGTTAGTAATCTAAACAGGGCATAATAGATCTTCGTGTACTGAGGTTTGATCATCATTGCTGGCGGTTAAATAGGCATTCACAAGCAAGATATGAGCGATTTTTTAAAAAAGGAAGTAACCCGCGCCTCCCCCGTAACCTCAGTGGAACTTATAGTAATAATATTGTAAATCGTTTCATCAGATTTGATCAACCATTTCTCTTTTTTGATCTACTTCCATACGAGAAATACAGCGGGTTTTCAGAAGGGGGGCTAATAGCTACTATTCAGCTCACCTAATATCATATTAAGGTTTTTTCGAGGCTATTTTCAGCGTTCGATTGGCTTTCAGAAGCGGAGCATATTTAGGAAGGGGGAGTATCCCCCATACTACTTCGTCAGTACAAATTTTACGTAATGACGTTGTATATCGTTTGACCGGTACGCATTTAGTCCACCTCAGTATAAATTTTTAGTACTGACATTATATACCTTTTGATCAGATTTTATGAACCGTCTACGAAGTTTGATCGACTAGCTTCCATACAAACATTGTCGTTTCTTAGAAGGGGCTAAATAGCGCTTAGTTGCCCTAGTCTGGCGCTCAAGTTTTTTTTTTAAATCTATCTTTAATCAGGTTTGAACAATCATTTCTGACGTTTGATCGTTTTTTATAAACAAGATGTAAGCGTATTTAGAAAAGGGGAATAATCCCCTTCCCCCCGTATACCATCTCCTCAATGGAAATTGATACGGAGGTCGATTCGACCCATTGAGGGGCTAGGGTGAAGGGCCTCCTTGGCAGGGTCGCCTTCCGTCCGCATTGTAGGGTTTTGCACCATAGTAGTTACTCCTCTGGTAAGAACCTTTGCTGAAGACAACCGGGTTTTCGCCTTCTTTGGAACTGATATATCTTTTGTTCGCCACTCTATACTCAACCTACTTTGACACTGGAGAACATTAATATATTCACCAAGATTCACCACGGTTTCATAACAGTTCAACAGTCTCTGAAATTCGTTTAACTGGAACAACCTTCTGAACTGTATTTCTGCTCAAATTTCGTTCCTGTTATCTGCAGATAAAATCAACGTTTTCGTTTCTCATCAAAGAACTTTATTGCTCCACTTCAGAAACTAGTTTTGCGTATGTTACGATATTTCTCGAATGTGCCTAAAATGGCTCCTTTTGATGCACACTTCTCGATAGTGTCTCTTGTTACTCAGGATCGACGAAGGGTACAAGGGTGGAAGTATCCCAAACCTGATTCGTAGGCACCGAACCTACTTCTGTGGAGTTAAGTAAGTGCTAGTGGATGCTCTGTAGATTAACCTTAACAGGAGTTATTCGTTAGGACCTACAGTCCTCCATAGTATCTTCTTTCGCAGTTCAAAAAGATAAAACAATACATTTCTTTTCTAGTTATAATATCTGAATGAATCATTTTAATAAGTCTGCAACCCTGCTTGAACTTGTGCCAATGTATACCTCCTAAGGGTTTCTTAACCACTGTCACGTACCTGGGAAATAAAATCTTGTAGCGAAAAACTAACAACCAACTTCCCTCCCTTCCCTCTCTATCTTAAGTCTACTACTTAAAAAAATATATTATTTTTTGCTTGCTCATTCGATCTTACAAACACCTAACCAGCCAGTGCAAGCGACTGTTTGCAATGACATTTGATCTCGAAGGTCTCCAAAGGTTAATGGTGTATGATGGTGTGTGAAGTAGAGCCATATCTAATGAGAACTACATGTTAGAAGAGGGAATGAATATTGTATGTTTGAAAGTCTTAACGGCGGACGGCTTGTCTAGATGTTTCTTGGCGGCTAAATCGCTAAACCGTTGCTAACTTGGCGGAAACAAGTCAAAAGGTAAAATTGCTAATAAATTATTATAATAAAAACGTTCTAATAGCTCATTTCTTTATGGTATTACGCTCAAGTTAACCAAAGAGAGTAACAAAAGACAAACTAAAATAAAACTAAAATAATAGCGGTATTCCACAAGGCCAGGTACTAGCACCACTCGCAAAAATATAGAGCGTTCTGACATGAGATTTCGAGGTCTGTGGTTCTTTTAATAAATGGCTTTATGGTTATTTATAGTTGCTGGTATGGGTTTTCTTCTCAATGCATTGCTTTACGAAGATATTTTCTTAATATCAGTATGATCGAAAGGGAAAAAAATGGAGATGCACCAGATAACCATCTTTCAAACAGAACACAACTCTACTCGACGAATATTTAGTATATTTAACTACCACTTCATGTTATTAACTTCTGATTTAGTATTTTTAAGCTTCACCGGAAGTGAGAAAATCATTTCACCTGTAAGAGGCAATCCTCAGTCAAATTAAGACATGCATTTCTAGAACCTCCCACCGACTTCAGAGAAGCTTGGTGATTTGAACCAGTCTAGGTGGGGTCTTTAGTCCACTAACCAAAACGCTCCAAGATCAAATCTACGCTGAGTGTGGATGATTGCACAAGTTAAAATAGTAATAAATTGCGTTATCAGAATTGCTCAAGACTCTAGTAAACTGTCCCATATACTTTTCTTGGTAACTTCCGGTTCAAGTCTTCACATTATCTGAAGTACACAATATTGAGCAGTTCTGACTTATTTCCACATGATAAGAGTTGATATTCCTTGAGGAGGAGTAGGGGAAAGAAAGGTATCCAAGAACACTGATTTGTCTGTTTTGTGCGTGTAAAATATATACTACAACTTAGAATTCAGAATGCCATTTGGTTTAGAAACACTGTATACTAATACACAAAATACTCACAAAAAGGGTTTAAAATACTTTCGGCATCTTTTAAAAGCTTTCATTTCGTCCTGGGCTGCCATGGGTTTGTAGCATTGAACAATGATAAGTCCGTAAATATATGAATCTTTACCATTCATTAATCAATTAGCGTAGAATGAGATGAAGGAAATTGTCTTCAGCAGTTTTATTGATATTCATAATTCATTACACTTACATACTAGGTTATATACTATTATTATTTTTATAACAGTAAGTAGGATCAAGTTTGTAGTAATTCTTAAAACTATACTAAAATCGACTTTCGCATTGGTAACAGAAATCAATGAACACCACATAAATAATTTAACCACTGAACAGTTACGGATCTCAAGTCAATAAGAGAGGTTCGTATCCCATTTAAAGATATTGGAAGCAAATTATTCGTAGCTTTCTGCTGCACACCACCAATGAAAATACAGTATTTGACGCTGCTATCGTCGTCGCTAAAATGTTAAATATTGAGTTGACTCGTTTATCTTTCAATTACTCTGAAAAAGGTTGAGAAAATTAACGATGGATCGTTTTGTTACTGTTGTATCTACAATTATAACATTTTATTTTCTAATGTACTTTTTATCTGTATTTTGAATAGCCAGTTGAAGCTATTGGTTATAACCAATGACCTCTATCTCAAAGCGATACTAGACTGATTGCTGACGTTGAAAATTTCATGACGATGTGAAGCCAGGGAGTGGAGAGCACACTTAATCTCGTTTGTTCACTCCCAGTCTAAACCAATATGGACCAAATGTTTGCTTCTAACTCAGTTTTTTACGCTTCATATCGCTGTGCGTCCCGTTTTTTATTTAAGTCTTAATTCTTGAAGGAAACGTAAATACCATTTGCAATATTTTCTATTATATGCAGAGCAAGGATCTCGATACGGGAGACGGATATATTTCTAGTGACTCGAAATTGAAGCCAGCACAAGCCATGATTACCTGGAAGGTGAAACTGCATGATTAAAGAAACAACTGAACATCACGTTCCGTACAATACCTTATTTAAAATATTCCAATCTTCCTCCTCTCTTCCTTAGCTAGATCTTCCTTCATTCTTTGCTTCCATACACCCAGGCATAGGCAAACCAATAAGACGCAAGTAAATTCCAATTCACCGGGCAAGATTAATTGAAAACCGGCGTCAAGTTGACCCAGCTTAATTGTATTGGACCAGTCATTCGCCTCGCGTATCTAAATCCATGTATGCAGAGTACGGTATACTATTATATGAATAACTCAGGAATTAATACAAATGAAAAAAACGGACCGCACAGTAATAAGAAGCATTATAAAACTGATAACTGAAAATTTGGTTCACATTGGATTAGGGCTAGACTGGAAGTGGACAAACGAGTTCAAATATTTGCTCTGGCGTCTATCTTTCGACACTAAGCAGTCACTCCAGTATCGTTACGTAGAGCTCGATGGTTATAAGAATTTAAGCAGCAACGAATTGGGTTGAGGATGGAAATGCATTTTACTCACTGACTGGAACAAAGCAAATGACACAGGTAAGCTAATCGTCAAAAGCACTTCAAGAAACATTACATCATGTCTGTGTTTTGCTATCTTTTTCCTTCTCTTCATTACAAAGACTTGAAGTATTCCATTTGTGCACGTCTTTAAAGCCCAACCAAGTTGAACAACATTGCAGAAGAAAAAAACAAAAAGAAATCCTTTTTTTTCTCTCTTTCTTTTTCCTGATGTCCTTTTAAGCAGTTAGTTTTTATTCTTCTTCCAGTCTCGACATAAAGGTATTATTACCTGACTGGTTCTGTTTGTTCATTAGGAACTGTTAATGGGACTCCAATGACAGTGTCTCTTCAGTGAGTGCTTTGAAATTAATGTAAGTACTTCTTCATCGGTTCTTAAGTAAACAGTGCAACGACAATGACCGCTGACTGTTTCGTTGTAACTTTTCTTCTGTAGTATTCCAAGTTCCGTTTGCACTTGAAGAATATATTGTGTCTTTTGTTGGAACAAACCGGGATTACTGTATACAATGCTTTTACGTAGGGCGGAGTTTTGAAATCCGTTGACATTGAATTTGTTATGAGCAGACGGATGATGATGAAGATTGCACTGAGTCAACAAATGGAAACATTGTTTTCAGGCGATCAAGAAAGGAGAGTGAGAGGACTGTTTAAACCAACGACCTCCATCTAAAAGCGATACTGGACTGATTGGTGCCACTGAATATTTCATGAATATATGAAGCCAGGAAGCGGAGAGGACACTTAATCTTGTTCGTTCCTTCCAGTCCAAACCAATATGGACCAAATTTTCCGGTCTAACTCAGTTTTCTACGCTTGATATCGATGTGCGGCCCGATTTATTTCCCTTAATTATTGCAAATACCGTAAATATTATTTGCAGTATTTTCAAATATACAGAGTACAGTATTCCTTGTAACAAGTAGATTTTGTTTTCGAAGTTGGAAACCCTGTATTTCCTAAACGGAATGAAATTCGACTGAATGAAAGTGATTAAAGAACTCTTCTCGTTTTTTGTTAGGAATTCAGTTGCGAGGGAATTTGTTCGTAGAATTTGGTTACACCCTTTTTTTTTATAGGTTTGTGAAGAGTCATGGAATCAAGCCGCTGTGACGAACTCTACAACCGTTGATTTTTGATTTTAATAAAAAAATCTTTCATAAATCCGTGAGTTAGTTGAAACAAGTCTGGTTTGTTTGACTTTAAACCGATGAAGTTGTAGACTGTTTACTAGGTAACAAATACTATTTTCAAGTAATTTTCTCTCTTTTCCTTTTATTAACTTTTTAAAATAAAGAACACACATAAATTTATCACCGGGAACACAAGTTTTAATTTAGACCACCATGAATGTCCATCCAGATCATAAAAAGACCAGTTCTGCCGTGGCCTAATCATTTCTGGTGTTATTCAATGAAGTTATCTACTTAATATGTAATGACGAATGTGTTGATTCTATGTGTAACTTTCCAGTTTGTAAGGTCTTGCCTGTAAAAGGAAAGTACTTTAAGAAATTTATTGGGCAGTGAAAGCCTAGTTTTTTATGGTTGTTCAAGTGCACGAAGATGTTGGAGAATTTCTTTTAAAACACGACAAAAGTATTTAAAAATACATCTATACTCTTGAGACTACAATAATTTCATTTTGTATTTTATATATTAAATAATGCCGGAATATTTTCTAAAATATTTAATAATTTCAATGCAATCAGAGGGTTTATTTAGAGAAATGTTAGCTCTGATGACGTCAGTTCGAAGATCTCGTTTCATTGAACAGATAAAATATTATTATGAAACGAAGAAGTTCGAGCGAATACCTGATATACTAGCAATCCTAGTGATTGAAGGTGGTGGGGACTCAAGAGAAGAGTATTAAAAGAAGAAAGAAAAAACAATTTAGAGTACTAAACAGTATATCAGATTGCTTACGTTCTCATCAGGTGGCTTCTTCCCGACAAGTCATTATTCCCGACAAGTCAACAATTGTCCACAGAATAATAATAAGAGCATCCACATTTTCAGATTCGTCGTGTGCAATACATCGCAATGTTGATCCTGCAATACTATGTCACGAGACCTTACTCCAGCCAGATAACCCAGCCCATTACCTCAGGTAGCACAACGAGTTCTTTTTGGCATTTTGAGTAAAAGGAAGGAAATTTCAATTCTTCTTTTATTATGTGGTTAATTCCGCTGTCAGGCTCACGCATTGACCTCAACTAAAAGCGATACTAGGCTGATCAATGCCATTAAAAAAGGTAATAAAAAAAATAGTCAGGGAATGGTGGGAACAGTTATTCCCGCTTGACACGGAAGCACTTATGCTACGATAAGTCGTGATATTTTTCATAGCAAAGGGTAAACGTACCACTTATTGGCACTTTTAGACCACTGCCGTTTTCAAACTTCAAGTCCAGATGTATACCTGCTTTATTTTTCTGTTCACGGCTAACTATATGCTCTTAGATCCTTCCCGAAATTAATTTTACAGTGAAACAATAAAATGTCATTTTCATTAGGGGCCCGCATTCCACCCCTGCCTCTTTGCATCCATTGCACAAGACAAGTTGTGCACTTTCTGGGACGTGCATCACGAGCAGGTATTCGCTCTTCTTGCCTTGGCGCAGGCATGTCCCTGAAGATTCTTGGATTACCGGAGTCCCAGCATTCCAAGAAGCTCCTGTGTTCCATCAGTCTTGAGACTTCTGGGCTTGTGGGACGAACTTTTGCCAGGCGTCCAGAATGTTCTCCTGGCCTTAGCATCATTTTTTTGACCTTTTGCATGGGGGAAAACCCTATTTTGTGAAACAATGCAGAACTGAATTTTTTTATTAGGTTAATTGTTTTCTTCAAGACAGCAAAATGGCCTATTTTTCGCACCCTCTAACCATTATCGCCTCCCCCCCTTCCATGATGGTCAGTTGTGGTACTTACGTTCACTATACGTTTTCGAGACCTGAAGGTATCAGTTACTGCCAGTTTTGAAACTAGTTCTTGGCATATCTACCGAATATTTGTTTCAGTAAAGCCACATACTTCGTGAAAATGCTAGCAATGGTATTTTTTTGCCTTAAATGTTAGAATAGCTGTTAGGAAACTGATTTTTTAAAATTGCTAGTTATTTGCCCCATTCCGAATTTCTAGGCACGGTGGAAAAATGGAGTACCAGTTATTGTCACCCTCCATGGATCTAAACACGAGAGATGGATCTACTTCTAGCAACCCGAAATTGAAGCCAGCACAAGCCATGAGTACCTGGCAGGTGTAACTGATTTAAAAAAAACGACTGAACATCACGTTCCGTCCAATACTATATTTAAAATATTCCAATCTTCCTTAGGTAGATCTTCATCCACTCTTTGCTTCCACATACCCAGGCAAAGGCCAACCAATAAGACGCAAATAAATCCCAATTCACCAGGCAATATTGATCGTAAACCGGCTGTTGACCCACTTTATTTGTATTGGGCCAGTCAATCCGTCTACCGTATTTACATCCATGGTCACCCCTATATAATTTACTGCATGGCCGGTATGTCCTTAACAGTGTAGATCCCCATGCCATCTTGGTATGACCTTTCCATTGATTTACGTAGGAACTGTTTTATTCGTCTTATGTCTCTCAGGAGCGTGTATACTCAACTTCTGTTTTCTCCTAGTGTTTCGTCATGTTTTCTTTGACTCACGTTGTTTTATAGAAATGCAATATTTTATACACGAAGAGTATCATTTCCCGTTGACATATTGTGACGTATATGGTAAATTATTACGTCTAATAGTACAAACCAAAACTCTACAAAAGTCAAAATAACCACCAAAACAAATTTCGTGAAAGCGGAACTTGAATATTCTACTTCTGAGGGACATAAGGAGAGTAAAACGATTCGCTCGTAAATCAATGGAAAGCCCATAGCAAGATGGCGGGGATGATTTACATCGTTAACTCTAGATTGTTTAAAAAAAACGGGCCGCACAGCGATAATAAGCGTAAAAAATTAGTTAGAATCTGAAAAATTGGCCCAGGCTAAATTGGTTTAGACAAGAAGACACATCGATATTGAATGTTTGCTATGGAGTCTATCTTTGGACGCTATCCGATCACTCCAGTATTGTTGCGTAGAGCTCACTGGGCTCACGTAACGACTTGTTGGAACCAGGTCTTTGCTAAGTTTATTTGTGATTATTTTTTTATACATATGAAACGACAACTTTGAAGCTGTCAATGGTAAATAAACTAGAAGCAAAGAAAATAATAAGAAGTGAATCTTGCTATAGTGTGCACAGTATACAAAATTTCCCATCCTCCGGATAACTGGTCAGATAGCAGCACAAGTCTAGGATCACGTGATACCGCCGAGAAATGCCATTGGCGGGAAATCATTAATTTTCATTGACTAAGATGTCAATGAAGATTTCGACCATAATAGTCATTATGTTTCATAAAAAAATGTTTAATAAATTTAATATTATTTATCATTTATTTTGGTTTATAGTCTCTTTTATTCTTTTGAAATAGATTACTTTTTTACCTTATCTTTGGCCTATAAACTTATGTTTTCTTTTCTCTTGATTTCATGGATATACTGTAAATACAGTAACGGATTAACTGCTCCAATACAATGAACCTGGGTCAACTTGATGCCAGTTTTCGATTAATCTTGCCTGAATGATTGGGATGAACTTGCGTGTCTATTGGTTGTCTGTGCTTCAGTGTGAAAACGTGGTGCTTAGGAAGAAATCGAGGAATATTTCATAATGTAATTTTAATCGATTCCAACTGCCAGGTACTCTTGGTGCGCCCTCATGTGCTGGTGTCAGTAATAGTCGATCCGTTACCGTATTTACATCCATGTCTTGATTTTATATCCATTTTCATCTGTACGAAAGGGATACTGGACTGACTGCAGCCATTGGAAATTTCATGAATATATGAAGCCAAGGAGCGGAGAGCACACTTAATCTCGTTTGTCCCCTTCCAGTCTAAACCAATAGGAACCAAATTTTTTGTTCTAACTCAAGTAACGCTGTATGGCTTTTTTTTTTACTTATGTCTTAATTCTGGCAAAAAATGTAAATATTATTTGCAGTATTTTCTATTCTATGCAGAGTACGATATACTCTTACACGAATAACTTAGGAATTAAGATTTAAATTAATAAACGGGCCGTACAGCAATAAGAAACGTATAAATCGATTAGAACTGAAAATTTGGTCCACATTGGATTAGACTGGAAGTGGACAAACGAGTTTAAATATCTGTTCTGGAGTCTACCTGTCGACACTAAGTAGTACCTCAGTATCATTTACGTAGAGCTCGATGGTACGAGGTAAAAGAGCTCTTCCAAGGACTTGCGACTAGACAGGATAAGCACCCGAGGCTGAGCCATTCTCGCGCATGCGCATTACTCCTTAAAGATAAAAATTACTTCCAACCATGGGCTTCCCGTTGCCAATTTAGCATATTGGCAGCATGTCGAAAAGCTAATCCAAGGAACCCGGGTTCGAAGCCTGGTGTAGTTTATTAGTTTTTTTTCTTCATGAAAATAACTTGTTTTCTTTTTTATATATATAAACGCATTAGGAAATTTAATAAAAGTAGTGAAGAAACACATGTGGAGGTTATGTAACTCAGGTTCTGTATATTTTTTTTATTGCACACGCGATTAACTTGTGTTTTCACAAGGTGCCATTCCTGTTGCTAGTCACAAGTCTTTCAAGGTACTTACAAGTTCTTCTTCTTCATTGTTAGATAAAGAATGACGGTTGGTTCGAGACAAGGATGTTCTAATAAAGGCTTTACTTGTAGCTATCTCATGCACAGAGAAAGAATGAAGCCAAAGAACAGCTGATCATCGGCCAAGGCGACGTACCTGATTGGTTATAGAACAACTAGAATCTTTGTAATCCGAAAACAATGTTTTTGATTGGAGTAAGTGGGCTAACTGGACGGGACTAAGCTGTGACGTTTCGCTGCATGTTCTTGGCAAAATCGCATATCCTCTATTAGAACATCCTTGGTTAGAAAGTGAAGGCACCAGGACTGGCCGCAACTGTCGCTACTATCGAGGTATACGTAGCACAATCACTTCTGATTATTTTCTTTGCTAGAAGTATGTCCATAACTCTATGAGTGTGTCACTATTCCGTGAAAACAAGCGAAGTTACCGTATTAAAACAATCCCAACCTCATGTTCATAGTATCGCCAATTAAATCTCAAACAACTTGTTTACCATATATCAAGTAAGTAAGACTGACAAAAAGCTACGAAGATAAGAAAACCGGTTATTGCACTTTTGGTATGTGCATGTAAAAAACCTGTTAAGTGAGGCACACAACAATATTTCACACTGTTTAATACTGTCAAAGAAAACTATTGTTTTTTTTTCTTCTTCCATATTCTTTCAGACATACCATAAGCCATCAACTGTACACCTTTTAACACTTTCTTTTTTCCTTCCTAAGAAAACTTATCGACGACCAAAACATATGTGTACTTTCATTAACTTTGCGCTCTGTAATCAATTTGTCTGTATCTACTGATCATAGAGTTAGGAAGAAAATAGAGAGAACATACATGACGTCACATGAAGCCAAATTACGGTTGATCGGCAGCCATCTTGTGTGGCCCCATTAGAGTCCCTCTATACCGAGTACTGTCAGCATTGCCTTGTTCGATAGAAGGATGAGTGCACCTCAGAGAGGCAATACTCGGAAAAGATGGTCTCTAAATATGGGGCCAGTTAATATGGCCGCAATACCTCGTCCCTTCCGTTTCTTGGCTTCATTCCCCTCTCCTACAAAACAGCCTAATGTTCCCTCTATTTATATTCCTAACTCTATACTGCTGACCTTTGGAACAAGTTTTCTTAAAGATTTTGTTTATCAACCATCAATATGCTCTACCCTCCCTCCATTGAACAATGAACATTTTGACATTAATGGTCTATTTAACAAGTGAACAGTATTATACTGTAACTTTCGCTAAGGTTGTCTGCAAACACAGTAGGAAGCATAAAGCGTTATTTTCCAACACAAGTGCAACCGAGGTTATTTTTAAATGATGTTCTATAATAGTATAGCATTCTGCAACGTATTTTGGTAAAGTAAAGCGTTCGGCCATTTTTTTTTAAAAAAAAAGAAAGAAGAAGAACGAGTTTATTTGCTGAAAAATGCATGTTTCCTAGGTTCTTCACACCTTAAACTACTTCTCTACATGCAGTGACAGACATAAATATTGGAACAAATTGCTGCCTTAATTGTAACTACAAATATACAGGGTGGACAAAAATTAGAGGTCAAAATTTTAGGTCTGAAAAGTTCTCATCAAACTAAGAAAAGTTCGTAATGTTTCGAATTTCACTTAGTTTCGGCGTTACAGGCTTCCGAAAGTGTGGAAAAGTTATTTTTTTTTAGAAGCTTAATACTACCATTACTATTAACAGGAGAACTGATGCGGTATGAATCGTGAAAGACTTCCAACCTACTCTATCCAAATATCCATATTACGAAATTGAGCAATGGCTCCGCATTCCGCATGTGATTCCCCAAACGGAACTAAGGGGTTCCCAGAAATTCTCTGAAGTAAAAGTAGGTCGAAATGTGCATGAGTTGGGTGACTTTTCAGCAGGTAACAATAATTGGTTTGCGGCAAGTCGATATCTCAAACAGATTCCATTTGCCGAACGATTTTAGTAAAGAATACGTGGTTGCATAACACAAACAAGATTTACATACCTTCAAGGAACGATTGATTTATTTGTTATCAATAAGAGAGACAGACTGTCATTGCCAAATCGAATGGCGATGATTAATCATGTGAACAGTGCAGTATAGGGTAATACGCGTAGTAGTGGTCGACTGCTTACAGGCGTCAGGCCACGAGTCACAGTTTTAGATTTAAATCTTGGACAAGTTTAAATCTACTTTGTGAAATTTGAAAGGACAAGTTGATGAAAGCGAAATGGACTGAGATTGTTGGTTACTAAAATAGCTGATCAAGTGCGTACCGTTTTTTTTTTGGGGGGTGGGGGTGGAAATCATGCCAAGATAATGTATCGGACTAAATAATAAATATGAAATACCAAAGAAATAGGAACCGTTTCCATATTATATGTAAATTCAGTGGATATAACATGCTAAAAATTCAAAACACGCATTTACATCTGATCGTCCACATGCAATTTGTACAGTTGAGTTGTGCAATCTGAAAATCTTTAGACCACCCTATCCATTACGCCTTTTTTTTTTTTTTTTTAATATATATAGAATTATGAAGTGTGCTCGCGTCGTAAGTTAAAAGTTCAAGAATTGAAGCTTGGAGCTGGAAATTTTCGGAAAAGATATCTCTGATTCCAAAAATTTTCGGATTTAGTGAAAGAAGTCACCATGCCTGGTTGCATGGATAGGATAAGTCGAAACCAGGCTCTAACCGATTCACTCCGCACGTCCTTTTCTTCCCCACCCTATCCATGACTGAACCAAGGATACCTCAAGGTCATAAGTACAACACTTCAAACAATCGAGGGATATTCCTGGTATTACGAAAGTTGCAAGTTTGTTAAACTTGAAATTGATTTGAATTTTGTTTCGTTGAACTTCCGCTGTTGTCTCAAAGCGCTAAAGTCCCATCAGACTGTTTCGCCATAAGCTAATCTCCACCAACATCCACGCTTTTATTACAGGTATCTGCTGTAATCTGATGAACTATATGTAAACAGAAATTGGAAAGCGAACTAGGGTGAGTGTTTCCGTAGTCTGGTAACTACAGCATCCGATAAATGTGCCAGTGGTCCTCGGTTTGATTCCTTCCGAGGACAACGTTTTTAATTTTATTAAGAAGTGCATTTATTCTCGTCCTGTCAGGGTGAGAGGCCGAGTCAAATCTTCTTGGCTTGACTTGCTAAGCTTGCGTTAAGTTATCCCGAATGTTAAAGGAAGATAGAATCACTTTTGGATCAAGTCAAAATTGCTATGTGGGATATATTGATGAGAATGATGATTTGAATGCATGGTTCTTGAAATATGCAAAAATTTGGCAATTTTGCGGTTTCCGATTTGCATAGCATATCCAGGATTATAGCTGCACATCAGCTTTTAATAACTGCCAAAGATTCCTTGAAAAAGTCCATGACAGAGAACTTAATTACACATTACTTCAACGATTACCAGTCTACAGTTCATTAACCATATTTCAATTCTAGTCTTGTACGTGTACAGAAGCTGAATATATAGCGAAATTAAGTCATTGTTTTAAAACAACAACGCCCACATTGGCAACAGGCGGATGAAACAAAACATACGCCTAATATTACGTGTTTATCAATTAAATCCTCCTTGTCTTATCTGCGCTGCTTACTCATGCGGACATTAGTTGTACAGACACAGAAAGAATGACAAAAACCATAGCAATTGTATGGCAGGTGCCCTCCCCACATTGGCAACGTTTTACTCTCAGTGTTGTCAACTCCTGTAATAAAAAATTACCTAAATGTTTAACAAGTCGGTAAAAAATTCGCTAAATGAATATTCCGCGAGTATGGCTCAGGAATTACTCTCCGCCGGAAGATTTTAATAACGAACTTCCTTTCACTGACTATCCCTGGGTGGAGGGATTGTATTGAATGTATTAATTCTGGTTAATATACAATCATTTACAGAGGTGTAATCGAAGGTATACGCGGGTATACGGCGCACCCACGTAAATTTTCTAAGCATCGCCGTATACCCACCTAAAATTTATGAAATACCCAGATATATGGGATATTAAGCGAAATATATCTAAACACGAACAAAGTGTATACCCACCTAAAAATTTTGCATTACATCTCTGATTATTTTTGCACGTTCTTACATACACTTGCCAACATTAGGTAATTCATATATATCACTACATCTTAATCCCTACCCTCAATATAAAATGCTTCCGCTCCAATTATTTTACATCGTTTCTCACTATGCAGGCACACCAACGAATATTGAACACTGATAGCCACATACAGTGACTCTGCCCTCCCCCCTTCGTACGAATGTCACCCCCCAATTATTATTTTTTACGCTGAAAAATCGATAGAAACCGCGTAAAAATTCCATTTACATTCTCTCAATTTTGACTTTACATCCCCCAAAGTGAAAATCCTGATGGAGTCCCTGCCCAGGTAGCAGTTTTGTCCTGCCTCAACAGTGAATCAAGCTTATATTTTGACAAGTAGAACAACTTACGCAAGCTTATCAACTGAAGCCAAAAAGTTTTAAACAAGATGGAATCAAACAGTCTAGTTTACAAGAATTAAGGCTAAGATAGTCTTGATAGGACTAGAAAGGAAAAAAATATGTACTTCTGAAAAATAAAATTTTTGTCCTGGGTGGGAATAGATTCGACGACCACTGGCACACTGATGCGATTATGTAGTCACCAGACCAGAGAAACACACGACCTAGCTCGCTGTCCAAGCGCTATACTCAGTGCATAAGTTCGCAAGAGACGCCTGTATTTGTAGTAAAATGGTGGAAGTAGACTGAGATTACCTTTGAGAAAAACAATCCTAGCACGTGATAGGACTTCAACGCATTGAGACGATAGCGGAAGTGAAACGAAACAAAGTTCAAACAAATTTTAAGTTTGACAAGCATTCTCGCATAACTGCTTTTCTAACAAGCTTTAAATAGGTTAGTGATAAGAATCAGCAACAATGTTGTTCAAACAAACCACTTAACTTGTTCCAACAAGTTTGTTTATTATTTTCAACACAATATCAAGTGTGACTAACTTCAATCAAGCGACTGAAAACCTTGTTGCAAGCTGGCATGCTATCCGGGTATATACTTTACTGCATATTATGGTATTTAGATATTAAGAAATGAACCTGCAGCAGTTCTCTCTCTCTCTCTCTCTCTTCCAAATTCACGTGTACCTATATGTCCGTTCATCATATGGTGACCACATTCCCTGTCAAAATTCGGGACAGGTCTTAGCGGAATCTAATGTACCTTCCGCTTATTTGCGAGTTGTTTGAGGCGCAAGAAAAAAATGTTAATTTGGTTTAAAAGTTCCATTTATAGATGACACAGTGTTGCCAATACTTATCATAAAACTTTGATCAACTTATACTTTTGTGAGTCTTTTTAGCAAATTTTGACTGATCTGTCACGATTATATGAGTTCAATGCTTGTTAAAATTGACAAACATTCATGCCCCAGACGAGATTGGAATCAACGACATTGGAATCACTGGCCTTACGCCTCAGAACACACGACTGCCTTAGTTGTCCAAGCACCTACCGTACCAATAGGACTAACGAGAAAAAACATTTCCTACCTCCTGGTATTTTTAATTTAAATTTATTCATGGATTTTGGCATCTATGGCTAAGATCGAGATGTCAAGAAAGGATACGAGATAGATGGAAACGATCTAAGTTAAAGGTATCAGTATTTACCTGACCCTCTTGTGATAAGACATGTCGAATTTATTATCGTTTTTCATCGTCCAAAAAACTGCTTAAATCTTTAAACTAATAAATGTTTTTAAGCGAATCTTACTTAAGCATTGCTGAGATCCCTCTCCCCCATTGCCAGATAAAATAAGCGAAGTTTGAATCTCCTTCCCCATGGAATGCTTACGTAACGCTTGAACGAGTCCTAAGGAAAACACCTGAAAAATCCTCAACCAGGATGGTCGGTGCTTCAAATGTCTGTATCAAATTAAATCATATCTACCTTTCTTTTCCGAAAATTGGAAGCTTTCATAGACTTTTTTTCGGGGCACAACCCTAAAATTCAGGACTATCCCGAAAAATTTGAGACGTATGGTCACCCTATTTATCTATGTAATCAAATAGTGTTGTCATATTGCAAAAGTTGGTAACAGTGCGTTTGTTTCTTTTCATAAAAGAACTTGTATACATATGTGATGTGTGTATTCAATGGAATCGTCGGACAATGCAAGTCACGCCCTGAAGACATTATGTATTGCAGCAATGTTATGTAAACGTCAACTAAAAAAAAAAAACAACTGAATGCGAATATCTATTCTCACTGTACAAAGAAAGAGAGAAAAAAAGTTGACTGAGACAACCAGATGGTAAATAAACGTATCCAAAGGAAGGATGTCAAGCGGTACGTTTCTAACGTATAGAAATAAATTTATTTTGTTTATGGTTGGTGTGAAACAATGATCCTACCTAAAGCTAGGCAGCATTACGTGTCTAATGTATTAAAGTACATGAGGCAAATAAGGCCCAGCTAAGGAAGAATTGTCTATTGCTAGACTATTAATAGAAGTAAGCAATGTTTGTTGTATGGATGGACACATTATCTTGAAAATTCATTGACGTAATACTTGCGTTAGACATTTTTTTTTCTTTCTTATTAAAACTTACATGTAGGTTTTGGAAACACTGCAAATGGGCGTTATTACCCAACTGGGTAGGAAATAAGGCCCAATATAAGTATAGTAACTCTAATGTAATCTAATTATAATGAAGATGATGATACTTCCAGTGGTGTACTGGTACCGGAACGTCGTTCCGGTACTGCTTTTGGGAGAAAAAGATGTTCCATTTTACATATTAAATGTTTTATCCGTAAGTCTGGTCAACGTTTTATTTCAACAACAACAACAATGAGATCAGTTTGTTTACGTCTAGCTAGAGTTGCCAACCGCCCAGTATTTTACCGGACGGTTCGGTCATTTATCTCCTTGCCCGGTACGACCTCAAAACCGGACGTTAAACGTCCGGTAATTTTTCCTCTTATTAGTCCTATTCTCTGTTCTATTTACATATTTTTTTTTTATTCCGTGGAAAGTAGATTTAGTTGAATCTGGATTCTAAAATGAACCGCATTTGACAACCGGTTGATCACGGCCCCAGCGCAATTCCATCCCGCAACGAATTTATTGTTCCGTCGCAGTGATGTTATCGTTTGCAAGGCGGCAGTGATGCCAATTTGGCCTATTTTTGGCTAAATCTAACATATTTGGAGAGGAATTTAGCCATACAAATATACGAAATGCATATAGCCTTAAATATAGCTTATTTTACTCTTGGCAGTTTTGCCTTTTTTATTAGCCATTAAATGATTTCTAAAAATACCTCTTTCTTTGAAAATAAGCTTATCTGTCATTATATACAATCGTATTAATTGATTTCTCAAGACAGAGGATGTTTTATTACGCAACAAACCCTTGTTTTTTTTGTTTTTGTTTTTCTCTCCTCACCTCATAGATAGAGCTACTCAACAATACTTGTCAACTCAGATAATAATTTTATTGTCGCTCCCATAACTGCCCAATTTGCTACTTTTTAATAATTTTAATTTCGCATTTCATTGCAAGATTCTTAAGCAGCAAGATTCATTGCAGTAAGAATAAGACAGTAAGTATCTTAGAGTTTTCCAATACAAATTTAAGAATTTTTCGGTTCTTCAAGCCATGGAGAGTAGAGGAGAGTGAATCTGGTAAGACTTATTTTTCAAGTATATTTTGTGCATGCCATAATTATATTTGCTTTTCTGTCTGAAAGTACGATGTATTATTGATGGTAGACTACAATCATTACATGTGCCGACTCAACCAAAACTGGAATAGGTAAGTTTAACAAATGCTTCAAAAGTAACTAAAGTTACTAATATTAAATTCGAACTCCAAATTGCTCAATTTTATGTGGAGTAATCACTTTTCCGCCAGCCCCCCCTGTAGGGGTGTTTACCCCAAAGTCTCTACAACACCCCTCCAACCTTGACAGTTTTGCTGTAAAAAATCGATAGAAACCGTACAAAACTTCACTTACATCCTCCCAATTTTGATTTCACACACCCCCAAACTGAAAATCCTGGCGGAAACTCAGGTTGTTAACATTTTTGACGAGCGGTGATGTCACAATCTTAAGAGTACCTATACATACTCCTGGAGGATGTTCGGTATTTCCATTTTCAAAAAATGGCAACCCTACTTCCTACAAACACATTCATTAACATCTGTAAAGCACTACAATAATTGAATACATTTAGTATTTCACATTTTGACTTGTAACCAGGGGCAGTGCTGCAAAAATAATGACTTCAAAATAGCTAAACAGCAACCTAAAAGTCTCTAAAACCCTATCTTCCCAATGTTCGAATTAGGCGTGTTTGTCACTAGAGACATGTGCAAAAGGTAGCTAAATCCCTATGCACAATATTGAGAAGTAAGAATCTTTACTGGCTAAATGAGTGTTCAAAATAGCTAGCTTTAGTGACAAAGTCGCCAATTGGCAACACTAACCAGAGGTACCATTTGATGTTTGGAATTCAAACTGGACAACTAAAGGACAATGAAGTGATGGCTAGAAGTTCTCGCGTATACCTATAGATGTCTCTACCAGTGTTCGTTAGTAGCGACAGTTGCGGCCGGAGTTGATGCCTCCAGTTTCTAACCAAGGATGTTCTAATAGAGGATATGCGATTTTGCCAACAACATGAAGCCAAACGTCGCAGTTTAGTCCCGCCCAATTAGCCCATTTACCTCAATCAAAAACATTGTTTTCGCCTAACAAAGGTGGCAACAAGCTCTCTAGTTGTTCACTAATAAAGTAAGTACGTCGCCTTAGTCGATGCTTAGTTGTTTATGGCTTCATTCTTTCTCTGCGCTGGGATAGCTACAAGCAAATCATCCTTGTTTCTAACCAAACAACCGTCACTCTTTATCTATGTAACTGAACGAAGAACTCCTTTACCTCGTACAGACGAAAATGGATACGGGTATAAATTCAAGAGAAAAGAAAACGTAAGTTTAGAAGCCAAAGATAAGATAAAAAGCAATCTATTTCTAAGAATAAAAAGACTATAAAGCAATATAAATGATAAACAATATTACATTTATTAAATATTTTTTGTGAAACATAACGACTATTATGGTCGAAAACTTCATTGACATCTTAGCCAATAAAAATTAATAATTTCCCGCCAATGGCATATCTCGGTGGTATCACGTGATCGTATTCCCGTCCGCCAATCTACTCATCAGATGGCAGTACAAGTCTTTTTGTGTACTATGAACATATATAGCAAGAAGCTTATTATTTTCTTTGGAAAGGAGCTCAGTTCGTTCCCAAGGGAATGACGCAAGATTTTATTTTCAGCACTGGTTTTAGAGTCGCAGGGCTGGGAACAGCCCACTTGGAAACACTTCCGGTACGGCACAGAACATTTGAGTAAACACTACTTTTCTGTATGCCCACCGCTAACCAGGCCTGCGCTCCCCCACGCGACAGACGCCGCCCAGCTCCCTTCACATGCACCGTGCCCCCCCCCCCTTGCACACTTCGCTTTCGCTCGGTGTGCATCCTGCCCTGGTGGGTTTATATACCAGGTGTATGCATAAGTAGTTTACGGTTTACCTAAGAGATGGCGCAAGCGAAAAGTACGCAGCGTATTCATTTGACACATACGTCATTTTGTTCGTCTGACATTAAACTACAAACACACACAAGTTGAGTCCGCCAAACACTAGCGTCTTTGTTTTATCGTTCAGTGATCATGTCGAAGTTTGTGCCTGAAAAAGAACATTTGCGGCACGCATTGCTTTTCTTATTTAATCAAAAGAAAAAGGCTGTTGAAAGCCATCGTGTGCTGGTAGAAACATATGGTGAACACGCTCCATCGATTAGAACATGTGAGACATGGTTTCGACAATTTAAAAGTGGTGATTTCAATGTGAAAGACAGTGCGCGCTCTGGTAGACCACAAAAGTGCGAAAACGAGCAATTGCAGGTGTTATTGGAGGATGACCCAACTCAAACTCAACAGCAATTGGCAAAAGCATTAAATGTGTCACAAGAAACAATCAGCAGACGTTTACGAGCAATGGGGAAGATCAATAAACTGGGTAAATGGGTCCCACACGATTTGAATCAACGTCA